>WHYT01014716.1:110570-135975 GCA_009806455.1 Tetrax tetrax
TGTTTGGGGGTGCAGGGTTCCCACAAACCGTAATAACCCTATAACCACGTAAGATAAGACCATTAGAGACAGACCTTAGTCTTTGGTGAAGGTTTCAACAGAGTCCCGTTACAAATCCCGACTCCTCGAGCCGTTGCGTTAGGGAACGGCGAGATGGCCTGGCCGTAGAACGGTGCTGGCAGGCCCGGGCAGGATCCTGGGTGGCGGGCCGTGCTTTCAGACACCTCCTGACAGACGTCAGGTCACAGCTTGCATCCTGGAGGTGCCTACAGTCTTTTAGACTTCTCCCCCAGGGCAGGGAAGGATTACAGTATATGATCTACATTTCTGTTATTGTCCTGACACTGGAGCCAGATCTCACTCCTCCGTAGCCATGTCCTTCCTCCAGAGCAGAAATCGGTGACAATAACACACAGGGGTATTGCTAGAGTAACTTCTCCCTGACTGGAAAGGATTACGCAGCTACCATTTCTCAGGGGTCCCACACAGAAGTAAAACCTGCATTTCCACTCCAAGAATTGTGAATTCAATTATATAAATAACCTACTGGACTTTTGCTGTTCTAGTTGTCTCTCAAACAACAGCACCCGAGCATGTTTCTTGCGAGAATTATTATGAAAAAGAAGTTGTGAGACTGCACTAGTGCCACTGAACGAGCATGCTGCCAGGACAATATTTGCAGAACCCTCATTACATTTACCAATGAATCATCTTAAAAGCAGCTAGAAATTACACTAATCTCAGAAGTCCTGTTACTCATATTCGGCAGGTTTAACGCAGAGGTGCTGAAAATGAGGTCATTCTCTTGCCCTCATGTCCTCAGCAGCTGGCTGAGAGAAGCTGAACTCCAGGCCTACGCTCAGGAGAGCCCCACAAGCGTGCGGAAGACAAGGCTGGCCTGTAGGATTAGCAGTCATACCCTTCCCTGGGTCCGCTTTTTGTACGTGACTAACATTAAGTTCATTAACAGAAATGATTGAGAAGTAGACATTTTACCCTTAACTCACACTTCAGCAGACTCATAAATGACGTAACCACCGACCCCACCTTTACCTGTTCTGGCTGTACGGCATCCTACCAGAGTCGGTCACACAAAAGGGGATGGGTTTCTTCTGTAACTATGAAAGAATTACATACTGATTTTCCTACTTGTCTGTTATGCAAACTTTTATACCCATTAATAGTATTTTCAACTAAAATTTAAGAAACCCTAGACAACTCCTAGGAAGTTACTCAGTTTAAAGTAGCTGCTGATACACTTAGAGTGAAGCTTGTAACAAAGAAAAAAATACCTGCAACTCTGCAAAGGCCCATCACTGGTGCAAATACTTACATATTACTATTAAGTAATAGTACTTATAATGGCTGTACATAAATTTCTTGGCATCGTAGCCAAAAACTTCTAAATGCTTTCAAAAGTACAAAAAAATGACTGCACGGACTGCAAAGATGCGGTACTGTCAATGACTTCCAGCTCCCTTATCGGTACCTGTCTTTGCACTGAGATACTTGCGTTCGGTGAGTTCTTGGAGTGCATCTACGGCAAGAGCAGTCTAGAGAACATTTAACTAAATGTTGGTGAAACAGCTTCCTAGGAGAAAGACTGGATTTCCTGTTTGGGAGCAGGAAGTGTTCATTGAGTCAGATCTACCAATAACCCTGCATCTACTGCAGGGTTTAAGACAGAAGCAGAGATTTTGAGAAATTCAAAATGCCACGTGGAGTTAGTTTCCTAATTTACTTCTCAGTTCTGAATCTAAGATTTCATTTACGTTGCCAGGATCATGCAACTCTATGAAATCATTTCCAATCTTCCGTAATTACTGCCCTGCAGAGCCCTTCCATTTAAGCATGAAAACGGGGCTCAGTCTGGAAAAACGCAGCCACTCTCCTTCCCTTTGCCCATTGAACTTTTCCATGGCAGCGTGCCCAACAGCTCCAAAGTTGCGGCTGTAAAATGAGGTGGCATCACGAAACGGAACAACGGGACAGAATTTTAAGGAGACAAATCCACTGAGCACAACACTCCTGTCGATTGAATCGTAGCTGACAAGCGTAAACCAATTTACCTCTAGTGAAAGAACAAAGCTGAGGACTGTGCAGTGAAATGAAATCGCAGAAGAATTATGCTATTGCCTGACTTGGAGTAACTCGGTCACACTGACTCATTGCTGAGTACGCTATAAACGCAGGATCAGAAAAGCAGGAACTGTTACTTTTCTTTAAAAACATGCATTATGGTGCTAAGAAACTAAGCCCCCATGATTTCAAAACCAACGCTCTACACACACTGTGTGGAAAACAAAACGCGAGCCTGGAAACAACGATTAAATAACGTACAACACGGAACATGAAAGACTGCCAAACTCTTAATCCTATTAATCTACCAACTTTAATCCCTACCTTTCTCATTAAAAAGCGTCTCAGAAACGCGGGGTTTCTTCCGCAGGGAGGAAGGGGCGTGCAGCTATGAATGGAAAGCTACAATAACATGATGTATGTTGTTCTACAGGCTTCAGAGCATAAAGGGAGTGTTATTCTTCTGCTGAAATTAGGCAGATGTTGATTACTAGTCAAATGATGTGGTATTTGAGGCTTGTGAAGTAGAGAGAAATATTTCTGGTAACATGAGTAGCAGCTGTAAAAACAGTGCAAAAAAATAAAACCGACCTTGAACATTAGGAAATCATGCTATTTTTTAGGTAATATTTAAGTTACAAGAATACCACGCGTCAGTTAAAAATACACTCACCTCTTCTATTTGAAACTTTATAAAATCTAAATTTTAAAACCTCACTCTCATAAATTGAATGTATTCTTCTAATTAAAGAAAAATAAAACTGCGTAATCTTCTGGTTTAACAAGGAAGCCAAACCCCACGAACTCTTGCCTTCCACACAAGGAATTCTTGCATCCCAAGCCAAAAACACAGAGATTCACAAAATCCTGACCTACCTGAGAGTCCTAAGGAGCTCAAATATAGGCCTTCTGCATTCCAAAAGCCTCAACTGGAAATGCATTTGGGATGCAGGCCAGTGGTTTTGTGTTAGTACACAAAAAAAGTAACCAAATTCTGAACAGGATTTATGTTGAAAAATAACACAGTGCAAATTAATAGCCATGTGAAGTGGTGACAAAATAATCCCTGGGAGCTGCTTTTGTGACTGCACAAGTATTCACAGGTTTTTCAAGAAGGTGAGTTGTTGGAATGAGGTAGGTGTTTTCTGAATAAAACCGCCTTGAACAACAGTGAACAATGACATATCCTAATTTATCATCTAGAAGAGCAAGGCGTTTCACTGTAGTCTCGTGTGACTGAAACATCTGCACGGTGGCTGTATGAACTGGGTAGAGACCCATTCTGATTCACCTGTGACACCTTCTGAAACGCATTTGGGACCTTTCCCTTCAAGGTGCACCATGTAGGTCCATCCACCATCTTTTTCTCCTTGTTTCCTATTTTGCATTGGGTTAGAAGAAGTTAGGTCTGGCCCAATCCTGACTTTAAACTAATCTTTGCCTTCAGGAATTTCTGTGGAGTTCTTTTAGCCCAAGTGATAAAACTTTACTGCAGTGATTTGATTTTTCAGTTCCTGGGGTGATTGTTGTCCCACCACACGTACCTTCCCACGCAACTGGGAGCACCACCAAGCCTAGGCAGTGCTCTCCCCCGCACTGCCTTCCACAGCGCACAGGAAAAGGCTGCTATTGGTACGGTCACGTTCTTCAACAAGCTCTGTGGTTACAGATCCAAAACACTCCTGTCCAAAGAGTCCACTAAGTGCCACTATTTGTCTTTCTTGTCATTTCAGAAAGTGTGCTTCAGTTAATTTCTGTGCCACCAATTCAGTTATTTTACAGATGGCTGTAAGCATTTATTGATGGAATATCAGAAAACTAAAATATAAAGCAGGAAAAATAAAATTGTCTTTACATCCTTAGTAGCACAAACACCTTTTGAACTACAGATTCCCTGACTTTGGGCCTAGGAGTTCTGGAGGAAGGGTGAACAGTAGCAATGTAGGCTTAGAGTGAAGAAATCCATCCTGCAAACACAGAGGAAAAGATGAAAAGATTTTTTCAGATTCCCTCAGTGCTGGGCCAGTTTTGCTGCTGCTGCATCCTGTTTGTCTCTAGAACTGAACCAGTGCAGCAGCTTTGAACACCTGAGTTGGGTCATAGTTTGGAAATGAAACTGCTGTTTGCTGATCTGCCTCGCTGAAAGACAAACGATCGATGAGCTGTTAGCCAAACACATTTGGTTTTTTCAGCTGTTTAAAGACCATTCAATAGCTTGGTTCTCAAAAGAAAGCATAGGTGTTTAATGTCAGGTTTCCACGCCCAAAATAAGAAGGATGATCTAGCAGCTCCGCAGATATCCTGAAGGAATCCTCTATCTCTCCATTGAAGCCTGGACCAGATTTGAAAGATCACAAACAAATCTGAGACAGTTTGCAAAAGCGTAAGTTGCCTGTGAGTTTAACGCTGGTTACTTACCGTAAATAAAGATAGGGATTTACACGCCTCCAAGTGGAAAACCAAATAACTGAAGCAATAACAAGTAGAGTAGTTTTTGGAAACTGAATGCAGACCTTTCTGCATGCAGTACAGCTCATCTCAACTCACAATACGTGAAGTGGAGTTACAGCACTAGCAGAGCCTTCTTCTGGACTCGGAGCAGAGAAAAATGAAGAAAATTATAAATGGGAACGGGATGAAAAATAATGGCATTTTTATGAGACTATAGTTGGCAAATCCTTCAGCATGAAGGGAGAAACCAGAATATTTGCTGTTAAGGGACTTGCTTTGAAAAGGTCTTAAATATTTCAGGTCAAGGGCAACTTACTAGGCCATAACATTTTTCTCATGGCACTGGCACTTGATAGTATTACTCATTACTGTGTTTCATTAAAACGCAGCAGACACGATCCCTGCTCCAAGCGACACATGTAACACACAAGTACTTACCGTATCGATGGATACAGGAATTCTCCTACCAAGGGAAGAGAACGTCAGTGCTCAAGAACCTCTGAACAGTACAGACACGTGTACTGCATTTCATAGCTCTCTTTCAGGGAGCATTACTGCTAATTCTGTTGGAAGCCAACACAGGCAAACCAAATACCGAATCGCAAATGTAAGAAAATAAACCTCTTCATTCTCCTAAAAACGATTTCCAAGTCTCTAAAATAACCAGCTTTAAACATATCAGAGTGTATGTAAAGCTACACGTTAGGTAGTTAATTAACTTATTTTAAATCATTACTTTAATGTCAATCAGTCCATAACTTTTGCCTTCTTTTGGACAAATCCCCTTCCTTCGGCAGCATGAGTGATACTGTGAGTTTAAACCAACGTTAGGATGCTCCTTTCGTATTGCCAGTGCTTCTCTCTTCCTTTCATCTGCAGTTTGAGAAGTTACAAGCTTTTCCACATAGAGATAGATGAAGGCATATTATGTGAATCTTTAAGCAAGTTAATTTGCTTTGTTCACTGGTGAAACTCAAACCTTTACAATAAGCAAATATGGCAGGTCTGTTACCTAACAGAAGAATTTAGCAAATTTAGTTAAAAATACAGCAGAGTTGCACAGGGAAAGGGGCAATGCTGTCCAGACGGACAGTTGCTCTGAAGTACACAGTAAGACTTTTACAACCTCTCATAAGGTTTTAGAGGTTTTGTTAGCAATATCAATCAGAGGCCAATACACACAATTTTAGAATTCTCTCCAAGCAATCTACTCTATCTTTTCTATCCTGTGCAGTACTTCTTTAAATAGGTTCATTAATTTTTGTCTGTTCTGACAAATTCTGTGTGGATTCCTCTTCCTTTTGGAGGTTAAGATTATTTTAAGATTATTCTCCTTGCTTGCTGACTCTTTTCCCTCTGTGCAAGAAAAGTTAAGCATATCAAACGCTTAGTTTCCAAACAAAAGAATTTTTTTTTTTGGTCATATCCCTGTACTCATGGAACCCAAGTATTCAAAACTGTGTTCCTGGCCTCCTCTGGCAGCTTTGATAGTGTTACTTGTCGGCAGCATTCTTCAAGAGAGCAAGAGTTTGTAAGGCTGGACCATGTATACTGGGCATAGCATCTACAGCACCCAGACCCCAGGAAGGTAAAGGACACGGTGTGCCTACACCCTGCCTTCAGAGTTCAAGGCATTGATCTTGGACTCCTAGGGTTACCGTACCATCATCTGAGTTTAGGTGAATACGGTAGAAGAGGCCAGTTCTGCTCACAAGCTTTTAGTTTGCTTTCTGGTTGTTCGTGGTTCAGTTCTTGGCCAGCAGGTGCCCGATTTGAACGGGAACCAAACCTGACCCGCAGTTGTGTATGCTGGCCAGGAGCTTCCGCCTGGAGCGGCTCTTTGGTTATGAGGAGGAATGAGTTACAGTCCCTCCTGTGACTTCAAGCTTCCTCTCCTCTCCAGTCTCGTACTGAATCAACTCACCCCAAAACTGAAAATGGGCACTGCTGAAAATCTCATTACCAGACTCGCGCCCATTCTTCTCTCACAGTACGTAAAGTATTTTAATACCTGCGTACTACAGGTGGTCTGGATTGTGCTGATCACTAGTAGAGGCAGAGTGACAGGGTGTTCATAAAACCCTTTCTTTCTTCATCCTGTAGGTAAAAACCCTGAAGGCAATTGCCTATCCTTTGGCCACAAGTGTTTGCTAACAGACAGCTCCTGGATTAGTTTTCCTCTGGCTGTAACGGGCCCTGGGGCACTACCAACACCGCACGCAGTCTCTAGTTATTTCAAAGTGCTTTATCCCAATATTCAAACGGAAGTCATTAGTATTATGTCACTGATGAGTTAATGCATCAATTTTGGAAGTTTCCCTTATGATACCACAAAACAAATAACGGCATAATACATTTCAGAAAGCCTTTTCTAGTTAATTTAAATGAGGAGTCTATGTTCTTAAAAACAGACAAGCATATCTCTGTCAGATGGTGTCAAGTTGTATTAGCACCAGTAAAAATTACCACCGGGTAAACTGAGGATTTGCTATGAGTTTCTGTTTTGATTCACTCAAGTAGGTAGGAAGAGATCCCCCCTTTCACAGTGGGGGTTACAAAGAGAGCATAAATACAAACGAGTATAAATACAGTTTTACAAATGTGCTGGAACAGAGGCAACTGAATAAAAACCACTGTAATTTCTGTAGTAGTGGTATTCACCCCCTTTGGATATATAAAATAGCGTTTTCTCACAAAACTGCCTGCAATGAGGCAAAATTGAGAAGACCAAACCTCTTTCATTAATCTATTTTGATAAAAAAGAGTCTCTAAATAAGGTTTTGATTTAAAAAAAAAACAAAACAAACCCTACTCTGCCAAAAAAAAAAAAAAATCAACAAGACTTGTGGACAAGAGGAATTTTTGAATGGAAAGATCAAGTTTTGAATGAACTCAGGGTCTCTGGGGTTGGTGCTGCAGTTGCCACTCTGGTATCTCCCCTCGGTCCGTATTCCGGGTGTGACCCTCCAGGAACTGGAGACATTGGTGTAGCAGCTTTGCGCTACTGCACCCCAAAAAGAAAGAGAACTTCTGATCGCTAGACAGAAGGCTTAAGTCATCTTACAGCAGAAGGGTGAGCAGAAACAGCTGCGTGTTGTGTATGTGAATGTTTTCCTTTTGGTGAAAGCACATATTTTTATATATAGAACTTAATTTTAATATAGGGGCCTTGAAAATGACGTACAGACATATTATGTGTCCATAGTCCTGCTTTATTTCATCCTGCATACTCTGATGGATATGTAATTTCAGAAAAATGCTTTTCTTTTCTATTTTTGCACATTTGGATGCTTTCTTATATCTGTTCCCATAAATATTTGGGATGCTGTCCGTAACCCATCCATACAGCAACAACACACTTTTATTTAGATCCTTCTGCTTGTGCCACTTACTCCTTGTCCCTACAAGACCAATCGCACCTGGCAACAGCCTGACCGAAACATCAGACACTAAAGAGACAAGCAGCAATAAGTGCTCAAAAATAACTCCTCATATCTTAGGTAATTAAATGGAAGGGCTAAACTGAGGCAATAAAATCTAAGAAAAAAAATAAAGAGCTGCACGAGTCATTATCGCAACCTTGTTTGTAACTTTTTAGTAACTTACTTTAAAAACTACACTGACAGGAAAAGAAAGATGTCTCATTTCAAGGTTCTTTGTAGCACAGCTGATTCTGATTATAAACTTGCATGAGATGAAATAAACCTTCCTGATTTCTTGAGAAAAGGACCGCCTAGAAGCGATGAAGATTAAATTTCTATTCAGATAGCCATAGCTTTGGTCTGAAGTGAACGGGAGGCTACAAGTGAAACGCATTCCTCCTCAAGAATTCCTCCTCATCCTCCATGTGAAGGATGTTGCACCTCCTAGTTCTGCTCTGAAGTCGAAAACGGGATCTGATTATCTGGACGTGTCAGGACTCACTGCTCTTATCTTCTCCATGAGGGATAACTTACCCCAAGCAGCAAGAAAACTCAGCAGAAAGCATGGAGAAGAAACCAGAGACTTTCACTTCCAGTGTAGGTAGCCGCCTGTTTTGATGCAGCGTCTATGATGGAGGCACTGTTTCTAACATTTGCAAGTGGCCTTAGAGGTGCATGAAAGCAAGGAGAGCAATCCCAGGGCAAACCGGGAATCCAAAGAGCCGGCACAGTCCCGGTACGAGGGCTTCCTCCACCTGCAGAACCACACTTCTTTCTTCATGGACCTCAGAATCTATCGCTGGGCTAAGGGACAGGATTTTGCCCGTACTTTTATAAAAAGCAGCTAAGGCATCCCAGTCTAGCCAACCTTGCCCTTCTATTCATTAACCTACCTAGTGCTGAAGGACTGGAGCTCCTTAAATACGGAGTTTTGCTTTAAGCTGCAACTCCCTAACCAAAAATACACTCATTTACAAATCGTAGGTATTACGTAGTTTATCTCTGGTACTATGAAAACTCCAGTGCAGCTCATCTTTCAAACTGGATGCATCCATCATGATAAGAACCTATAAATCTCTCTTAATTCTAGAAGACTGCGAAATATTTTGCTTCTGATAGAAATAATACTCCAGAAAGAAAAATGTTGAACTAAACCCAAGTTAAGTAAAACAACAGTCGGTATTTCTCACAGTACAGTGATCTCAACACACTTGACAACTTGGGTCAGGATGTAGCTTGAGTGTTTGTAGAGTCCAAACAGATGACAAAAGGGATTTTCAAAGCTCCAAGTCTCTGCCTCCCTATCTGTCCATCTTTAAAATTTATACTCTTTGAAATATTTTTATTTTTACCTTATTTATTTTTAGGTTTATATGTTTAAAATAAGAATGCACATAAGCAATTATGATTTCTTGTTCTTCTGTCCAGTAATATCTTAAATATAGTAATATCTTGTAGAGCACTGTCCCAGGTTGCCCAGAGAGGTGGTGGATGCCCCATCCCTGGAAACGTTCAAGGCCAGGTTGGCCGGGGCTCTGAGCAACCTGATCTGGTTGGAGATGTCCCTGCTCCTGGCAGGGGGGTTGGACTAGATGACCTTTGAAGGTCCCTTCCAACTCTAACCATTCTATGATTCTATGATTTTATGAAATATTTTCCTATGTAAGTATTTTTCATTATAGAGTTGCTGATATTTAACAGATCCTGGGGAAAAAATATCTCATTTATTCATCAGTTTTTACCTTCTCCCTTACCTTCTGTTTCTTAGGATAATAAAGTTAATCTGGAGAGTAAACTCCTATTTGTTTTCCCTTTTGAAGGAGTAACAGAGTTGATTACTTTTGGTGAATAAAGTAGCCTATCTTCAAACAATGGTACCGGGGCCAATAGGTTAAGGAAAAAGGCTGACGAGCATCATCTTAAAACTTGTAAAGTACAATAATACTATTAAAAATAGCATCATAAATAACATATTATTTAATAATACTAACTTGTAATGATGAAAGTAATTCTTCACCAAACAGCTTTCCCTTCGTTAATGCCTTAGAAATAACTCAGAGTCTAAAAGGACACTACTTTTAGGGAACATGGGAATTTCAGCAGACAAAGCACAAGGATTTACTTTATTCTCATTCCATCTATATCTACAGTTTATGTACACGTAACTAATTAGCGTAGCTAATTTCAGAGAGGAGTCACCCAGGTTTGCGAAAGATGCAGTTAATGTCTGACTATTGTATAAAACCCAACTCTTTTCTCCAGCCTGTATTAACACATGTATATCTGAAGCTACACCAACGACGTTCTGTCCTTTACCCAGCTCAAAATGACCTCTTGTTGATGTAGAAATGGCGGGGGGATGTTTATTGTTATTCAGGAAAGCAGGAATAAAAATATCCTTAACGTATTCCCACTAACGCATGTCCAGCAGCCAAGGGGATTTGCCAAACAGGACACCGTCCTCCTGTAACTGCCCACGCCGTGACAGTGGTCACCAAGCAGCCGCTGCGCGCAGAGGCGGCAGTTGACACCACGGCCGGTACGCTTTCTGACCAGGCTCCACCTGACCCCTGCGTGGCTTTGGCCACAGCGACTTCCTTCCCACTCGGCCACCCCAGACAACCTGCAGCTCCAAAGCGGGGATGAGAGTTTAGATTTTATAAAAGTACCATGAATGGCAAAATACGAGTTCCACCAAAATGCTGCATCCTGCTGCTGAAACCGTCGAGTGACTGTCTTTCAAAAGCCAGTGTGTATTTTCAAGGCAGAGTGATCTGAGGCAGAAGGAGTTATCGGCACTAGAATCTGAAGGCCAGTTCCTCATGAGGAACCCGTATGTGTCTGACAGAGAAAATGACATTACTGCACTGAACAACCAGAGGCTGTTCTCAGTCAGAGGCCAGGCCAGCCACGGTACACTTGAAACCAGTTCTTGACCAGAAGTGCAGACGCAGAGGAATCCTAAGCTATAACCACGCTCCGAACCACGAGCACAGAGAGGGAGATGGCTGGGCCCAGGAATGCTGCAGCAGGAAGTGCTTGTGGTCAGAAACAGAAGCAACCACATGAATAGGAGGTTTTAGGAGACAGCTAGACGACATCGATTGAAAAAAATATATTAAAGCACAGAAAAAAAGAAAACCAAGAAGGATTAAAAGGCCCCAAAAGATCTGTGTGCATTATTCAGGAGAATAAAAAAGTAAAATCCAAGTAACTAAAGATTTAGACATCCTGTAAAACCAAAACTTCCTTGTCATTAAAAAAAAAAAAAAAAAATCTCAATTTGGTCTTCCTTCACCATCTGGAAGCTCTCTCTTAAACAAATGAATGAAACACACACAACATAAAAATAGTTTTCATTTTCTTCTACACACCCAGAAAAGGATCTCTTCCTGACAGCCCCGAAAATATTTCACTTTCAGCCTTGTGTAACTCCACGGAGACCCTCTGAGCTATCACTGATTGTCTCTAATGCTCTCTCAGATGCTAACAAGCAGAATTTAATAAAAACATGAACATGAGTAATGTTTCAACGTTAAACACAAGGGGAGAAGTAGTTTTAATTGTCCTACAGATGTTTGCATTGAGCAGGCAGGAGATTTCCTGCATATAAACCATGTCACAGTTTTAAGAAAATAATGGAGCTAGCTCCTATCTGGTATCTCTCCCCTTGCTTTCTACATCGAACGAACTCTTTAATGAGAAGACCTTTTTTGGGGAAGTACTGATGCAAAGGAAAGCAACACAAAACAGCACAAGATGATTCTAACTTGACCTTTCCAGCAGTGTAGCACACACAATCCACAACACTTTTTATCTGGAATTAGATCAAAGCTCTTAAGAAGTACTGTTAATTTGTGGGAACACAACACATCTGCAGGCGATTAAAGAGATGCTGCCACTTACCATTTGAAATGAGGAATTTGCTGTTCATACTTAAAAGAACTCTGCCCATCCGTCCAAGCCATCGGTCCAACACGCTCCTTTTAAAGAGTTCAGATGGCCTGGGAGGAGGGAGCCTTTGCCAAAAGAGAGGAGTTGAGCTTTGAAGCTGCAGGCATCTGCGTTGTGTTGAATACTACATCTAATTTGCTCTGCTAATAAGTGAGGAAACGAGAATTGCCCAGTACTAGATGGGACTGACCTCTATTTGGCTGTAAGGAAAATTCCAGTCTGGGCTTCTTATTACTTTTCTTTAGATATAATATTTAGAGGTCAATCTAAAAAGAAGTGTTTTCTGGGGAAAAGCACGATTTTGATGCCCAAAGATTCTCCTCTGCATCACTTGTTATTTTTTTCAGCGAGTGGGAATTATGAGGATTTCGCTGTAAGAGTGGTCAAACCCTGGAAGAGGGGCTGAGGGAGGCTGCAGAATCTCCATCCTCAGATATTCAAAACTCAGCCGTACGCAGCCCTGAGCATCCTGATTCAAGCTGAGCAAGAGGCTGGGCTAGAGCTCCAGAGGCTCCGTCCAACCTAACCTACTCTGTGAAACATTGTGCTTGTTTCATACTCATTTTGACAGAATGGCTCCTTTCACCACGAAAAATGAGAACAAACTAAAAAAGTAGGTGTCTGCAAGTTGCCCATCGTACTGCAGATGTCCTTGCACAGATCCACCTCTGCCCAGTTCCAAACTGGACTTAGCGTTGCAGCAGGGTTTGACTGTTGATTGCTCTGGCCTTTGCCAGGATCTCTCCATGCAGACACAGATTGCTTGTTCCAACAAGGGCTACACCTGCAGAGGAGCTGGAATAGCAGACATCCAGAACCGAGCAAAACCAGGGCTTGAAATACTTTCAGGGGATTTCAGAGAAATCCCCAGAGAAATTTTGCGCCTATACCATACTCTTGGGATCCTGTTATCCTCTGTGCCTAATAGTCCTGCTCTATTTGAAAGAGCATACACAAGCGAGACGCCTCAAACAGAGAGGAAAAGAAACCATTTCTTTCATATAATCTTATACTTTCCTTGTTTGAGGAACAAGAAATAAATAAAATGGGTCAAAACCAGGAGAAATTAATTTACACACAACTAATGACGTGTTAAGATAACACAAATGCAAAAATCTCTACTCTCAGAAAAGAGAATGAAAGACTATTCTCTTCTTGGCTTCTGACTTCATGCATAAAATTGATATTTAGCCTTGTCTGGCACGGTCTTTCAGTGTTATTTCAAGTCTATGTAATTGATTATCAATTCTGCCATCAACAGAAGTCTCCCTTTCCTGTGTGCGCTGATTATCATGATGGATGTTTTATAAAATCTTACGGGATTCCAGTCTTTTAATGATTTTGATGGTCAGTTTTTGTCAAAACTGAGTCAAAACTTAATTCAGATTTCCGGTTTCATGGAAATTCAGATAAATCTGAATTTATCCGACAGGCAGCCCACTTGTTTTTATCTTAAGAACACTCAATCTAGTGTTCTTATAGCAACAAGCCTTAAAATCTACTTCTAGCTGAAGTGTAGAAACAAGACTAAAATCTATCAATATAATTTTTGCTATTGCTTGTAAAATCAGGCATATGCTTACTTTAAATCTTTTTCCCTATTACAGTGATTCGAGCAAAAATATCCAGCGAAAAGGTGGTTCCTGCCAGCGACGATCCTCTCGATACCCACAAAATGATCCGGTATGAAATCAAACAAATAAAGGTACATGGAATCACTTAGCTCTTTTGAAGTTCAATGCTGATAACCTATGTCTGTGACTGCAATTTAACCCTAAATGCTCTACGCTGGAAAAGGCTCCAGCTGCCTCTGCAGATAGAGCAAAGGGAATTACACAGAGTAAATCAAAGGAGGGATAAAAAAATAAAAAAAAAAGAAAAGAAAGCTGTACTGACATTCATGAGTTGCTTGCTAAATAACTGTTTTTTGATGAAAATGTTTGTTACTCACAATTGCTTTATGAAGACTTGATGAAAGCGTACCTCAGTCTAGGAATGGTGTTCCATACGTTTGCTGTTTCTGGTGGATATGGGATCACCTATGTTGCGTTACGGTATTGCAACTCGGGCTGGATGATGCAAACTTTACAAACAGAGGAAAGCATTTCCAGCTGAAACAGCAAGGACAGGAGCCCTTTCGTGATATTCACAGAAATAAAACTCCATTCGAATGAATGTTGCTAGGAAAGCAAACACAAAATCGGAGCACCCAAAAATACAGCCGTTCAGAATCTCACAAGATGTTTCTACTATTTGTCCAGCTCCAATAAGGAGACATATTAAACTTTAAGAAGACGTGTCTTGATCCCAGTCAAGTCACCATCAAACTCCCACCGATACAAAAAAGCCCGTTTCTGGAAGCCCCAACTAATAGGCAGTCTCTTTCAGTTACAAGGTACTAGCTGGTGTTGGTGGGGGGTTTTGTTTGTTTGTTTTCAGTTTTCTAGGTGCTTTTATCTCTCATTTTTCATATAATATTATTTTGTATTATTTGTATTAATTTTTATGATTACATTTACTGGGAGCACTTAGAGTAGAACAGCTATGTGCTTTCAAAAAAATGCAGTCCTTCAAATTTTATCAGTAGGTCACCTCACAGGAGTTTTACAAGAAAAATCTATGGTAAACAAAGATATCTCAAAATATTGACAGGCATAGTTATTACACACGAATCCTGTTAAGGTTTTATAGCAATTTCAACAAATCTATTGTGTTTACCTTGCTAAAACAAAGCCCTAAACTCTTCACCAGCTGCCACTCTCTGTCTTCTTAAACTATTAAGGATATTTTCAAATGTTTCTTTACAAAAATAAGTATATAAATACCAGAGAAACTCTCTTTCCTCCCATTAGCACTTGAATTTCCTGTTGCTACCCTGCAACACTTGAGTAACCTTACAGAAATGCAAATCATCTCCTACTTCAGCACAAGGGAGAAGAATGAGACGTCTGCGTTACTATTTCCAGTCAAAAATCCCCTACTTCTGTAACAGCACACTGACATCTCTGAAACGCATTCATATATTGGAGCTGGTTTGGAGCTTCTCCCCAATTTTCCTAAGTGGAGGCCTACTGAAAACCCAGGCGTCAGTAAGGGATCTCCATTTAATTCCACACAGCTTCAGAAGGCAAATCAGCTAGGACTGGGGAAACCAGAGGGATTTATTTTCTCATAAAAGACACTCTACATCATTACATACAGTTAGATTAAAGACAAAGGGGTCGTAACAGTGCCACCCTTCAAATTCTTACCTCTGGCCTGAAGAGAGTGAGGAAGAGGTAGGAGCTGAGGCCCACACATGCTGCTCGGCAGCACTGGGATCCAGCTCCCTCCTCGGCCTCTCCAAAATCCAATAAAAGGATTTTTGTGTGAAATCTCCGTGATGCAGAGTGGGCGAGCAAACAGGAGCTTCTGTCAACTGCAAACCTTTTGTGGGATGGCTGGGAAACTCAGTGTGGCACTGAAATCAACCCAGAGAGGCCTGCGCCTGGTAAATCACACAGGAACTGACGGAGTGATACAACCCCGAACATTCTAAACATACAAGTGAGGGTGGCACACCAGTCAAAACTAAACAGGACTGGGCACACTGGGAAATTACTGAGAAATACTCACTTTTAAATTAACAGAAGTTTCCTGGACGGGCGTTACGGATAACACTGTAAAGTCTGCGGTGTATCTCAGTCCCCTGGGTAACTACGACCTCCGCTGACCAGGGCAGTAACTCCCTAACACCACTTCTTACCTCGGCCCTCCGCTGATAACATCACAAAAAATCCATCTCAACAGCGTACGTCAGACGGTGGCATACTCTCGTTTCACCATTAGTGTCTGTCTGCTCTGAGTGCCTACCGAGGGGTTTCTCACACTGTAAACTGGAGTTCCTGCAGGTAGGACAAGCTTTGCACGTCCTTTTCACGGCCACCTGGTTCTGGCTAACCCTGTGCAGAACCACTTACAGGATCGGGGGATACGCTAAGAATTCGCCTTATAAAGCGCAGAAATTAAGAACAGACTCTCTAATCACCTCTTTTCAGCTGCAGTCTATCAAGCTAGAGCACGATTGTCACCTCAGTCTTACTTGTGGGGAACACTTTCAAAGCCACGCACATACTCACACTTCCCACAGCAGTCCTTCCCTCTTGGAAAAAAACCACAGAACCTACAGAGGTTACATTTTACTGCAACTGTAAATTCACAAATTGCTCTTTCCCTTTTATGTTACTCGCTGGGCTGCTCGACATTTGTAACATTTGTGTGGCTGCTTTGTGCTGCTACTTCTGTTGCAAAAATTCTGTTTCTGTTATTTTAAATCCAGTGTATTAGTCTTAGCATTTACAGACCAGTATTTTGGACAGAAATATTAAATCTTAATTTAATTATTAAATCATTTAAAATATTATTTTGTTATTCATTTTCAGAAATAAAAAAAGAATAATGATGAGGTTTATCAATTTCATATATATGGGCTGGCATGCTAAGAAGCCATACACTTTTTCAATTACTGTTATTTTCTTTTCTTGCAATAATTACAGTATTATGCTAAAGAGAGAAGAAAATACGTGATTTATATGCAATTGAATATTTGTCTTCATAATATTACTGTTATTGACTTGGTCATCATACTTACCCTGAGAAGCCAGCTAAATATCAAAACAGTGCCATTGCCCTTTGTGACACTTTGTCCTGTATTATCAGAGTAGCGAAGCAAGGCCCAAAATATTACTGTCATACACAAACCCAGCACATTTTACCAAATTAAATAGCCATGTGCTGGTGTCAGTTACACACCTCAGAAGGACAGGGACAGTGTCATGGAATCGCAGGATCTTTAAGGTTGGAAGAGACCTCCAAGATCACCAAGTCCAACCATCAACCCAACACCACCGTGCCCACTAAACCACGTCCTGCTGTGCCACCTCTGCACGTTCTGTGAACACCTCCAGGGATGGTGGCTCCACCTGGGCAGCCTGGTCCAGTGCCAATTGTACTGACAAAAGTCAATACAGACTTTAGTATCAGGCTCACATCTCTCTGTTCTCCCGATAGCTCACCCTTTTGCCTATCTCCATAAAGTCCTACCAGGACCTCAAACATGGATGGACCACAACACAACGCAGAATCAGGTCGAGCCATCTTATCCCTTTGCAGGAAAAGTATCCATATTTTTAGCAGATGAGAGAAGATGATCAAGAAGATCAAATACAATTTACTGAATTAAACAGAAGATTAAAATCTTAAGAAATGATTTAACAAATATCTAGGTCAAAACCTGAGATAGGTCAGACTATAATTTAAAAAAAACCCCAACCAACCAAACACCAAATTCATTTAAATATTAACTAGATCTCCATTATAAGTTGCCATGGATATTTATCTTTTTTTTTGTCATAGCTACATCAATTTGTGTTGATTCCACAACACCTCTTCAGTTAACCTAGACCAGGTGACGCGGTAGTAAAAGAAAAGTTGTACCCCTACTGTAGGCTGTAGCCCTAGCACAGGTTTCTGAACGTGGAGAGAACTCAAAGGTAGAGCACACTTGCAGAGCTCAGGTACCTATTGGGCATCCGTGTCCAGTCCCAACACCCTGAACGAGGCCGACTGAGGGCAGCAGAAGCAGGGAATTCAAGTCCCAAAGATGGAACTGACCAGCTCTGAGGGAGGCAGGCCTGGGGGTCCCACCAGAGCGCTGGGTCAGTGATCGGCAGGTTCTCTGCGTGCAGCCTGCTCCTGCCGCCTCGTCTTTCTGAGAACTCTACAGGGCTGATGTACCAGACTACTATTAGCTAATAAAATCTGGCACGTTTTCATCGTCGTAACATACATTTTACATTATTTTCACTGCTGCTTTGCACAGGATACTGGTCACTTTGGCTTGGTTTGGTGTGTTTGTTTTTTCTACTAAGTATTGCAAATTCACATCTAATATTTTTGGATCAGAAGCCCCACGACAACAACTTTGCCTTTCTTAATTCCATAAACAAGGCTTCAGAAAAATCAACCTATTGCAGTGACTTTTCTAGCGCCCCGTACTATTTAAATCTCCCGAGAGAACCCCAGTAACACAAACACTTTCCAGCGAGGCCAGCTGCAACTGGGAGAGCCTGTCCTCGGGAGCGGCGAGCCCCGCCATCGGCCGCAGCTGGCAACGCGCAGCATGAGGTCACTGAGCAGGGCCCCCGAGCGCCGGGCCTTCGCTTACGTTATAGTCGGTGACGACAGGCATCCCGAGGTTGATTAGCATCTTACGGTTCCTTCTCACATTTGTTTTGATCTTTTACTGGCTTACGCGAAGCATTATTTTCGTAGCTGGCACGGCTAGTCAGGAGGCAGCCCCTCTGAACGCTGCCCAGGCTTTGATTCTGAACCGATCTGCTCCAGCGCTGCAGCCTATACATTCCAAGAGCTGGATCCCATTTTCCAGTAGTTACTTGAGAAGGTCGCGCTGGGCAAAATTCTGGATGTGGGAAAGCAGCTGGCTTCAAGGACAGAATAGAAGAGCGATGCTCAGTTTCTTAGCGAGTTTCATGTCCCTGAAGATACACACCATTGCACTGATGAAGATAAAATTGCCTGTATTAATATATCGGAAATTTCTGCGTCTTTCAGCACTGCAGCACCTTGTTGGAGATGAATGCTGTGCCTGCATGGCCCCTTAAATGGAAGATGCCAGTAGAATATAACTTGAAGAGAAACCTTTAAAGATCCACTTAAAAAGCACGTTTTAAAACCTATGATTTTTTAAAATGAACACTCAATTTCCTTCTAAAAATAACAGACAGCTCATTTAGTGTAGAGAAGGAGTTTAACTGTTGCTATTTTCTCATGTAAGTTCAGACTTTACAGCCTTTTTTAAAGAGATGCACCACGTACTTCTTTCAGCTGTTGTTTGCAACTGTTTTTTTATGTTTGTTTTCCACTGCTGACTTTCTGTTTCTGATCATTTTCAGATGTTTAAAGGATTTGAAAAGCTCAAGGATGTCCAGTATGTCTACACCCCTTTCGATTCGTCACTCTGCGGAGTGAAACTAGAAGCTAACAACAAAAAACAGTATCTTTTGACAGGTAAAATATAACAAAACTAACGTACCTGTAAATCCAGAACTAACTGCTGCAAAAATACGCCAGCCCTTGTTAAAAAATAATATATTTATGTACTACGTAAATAATACAAGCCCCATGAAATGTACAAATGGTGTAAAGCTGTAATTACACAGTGACCTTACACGTAGTTTTCCATCCTTCATCTGGGGATCTTAAAGCAGTTTCAAAGAAAGTCAAAGCCAGTAATTATGTAATTATTCAATAGGAACAATGCCATTATTATTTAAAACAAAACAAAAATGTCAGGAATTCTTGCAATTTATTTCAGTATTTAGAAAACTGTTTTATTTCCTTGCCTTATTTTTCTCATTTTCTATGCTGTAGGCCAGATTTTAAGTGATGGTAAAGTCCTCATCCATTTATGCAACTACATTGAGCCGTGGGATGATTTATCCTTGTCTCAAAAGAAGAGCCTTAATCAGAGATACCAAATGGGCTGCGGCTGCAAGGTAAGCAGGGAACAAAACACTGTCCCACAGTGGAGCCCACCTTACAGGCACTGGCAGTTTCCACCGATGGGAACCGTTTATTTTCACAGCATGTATTTTATGTTATTTGAGAATTAATGCCTTTTTAAGGAAACCCGCGCTATACTGAACTAACGTACTCTTTCACATGTAGATTACTACCTGCTACATGGTGCCCTGCTCCATCACGACACCAAACGAGTGCCTCTGGACAGACTGGCTGATAGAAAGAAAGCTGTACGGGCACCAAGCCAAGCACTACGCCTGCATCAAGAGAAGCGACGGCACTTGCAGCTGGTACCGAGGTGGTCCTCCCCCCGAGAAAGAGTTTATTGATATCAGCGAACCTTAAAACGATCACTTCCTTGGAGTCTAATTCCATCAAACGCTGCACGCTCACAGCTTTGAACTGCCATCGTCTAATCTCTCTGTTGCTTAGAAACAAAACCAAATTGGCCTGTACCGCTAAAGCCCGAGTCCGTGGAATTGGCACTCGCGCACGATGAGGAACAAACCTCCTGGAGGGAGCTGCTCTGTAAAGTCACGCTCTGTGCAGAGAGGCTCAAGCTGAGAATGCTCCTCTGAGGCGTGACAAGTTTCCCTGTTACCAATACGAAAGTACAAGAACAAAAGAATTGCCAGAATTTTGTCCCCTATTTCTGTTAACCTGCAGATTAAGAGAGCCCTGGTGTTTTATTCCAAATCATTCTGATGAACTGCAGAATGTTTTATAGAACTATTTTTTTTCTGTCTTCTGAGACAAAAGAATTATTGTACAGTGTATATGTAAAGTATTGTAACGATGCGCTATGAAAGAAAAAGATTCACAAATCCCTGGTTTTCCTTTTCTGTCGAAACAAGTCGTACGCTTCTGTGATTAAACAATGTGTGCTCCATATTCCGTACGTTACTTACGCCATAGCTCTCCTTATCGACAGAGCTGTAACTTTTATTGATAACTAGGTTAAAAACCAGCCTTGATAGCCAGAATGCTCTTACCCATTCACTGCTCCTGCGGCCTAGGAAGGAACAGCCAGATGTTCCAACGCTTCGGCATTTCGTGGAACCAGCACAAATAGTGACAGGCTAAAACTGCTTCTATTCACAGAAACCATAGCCGTCACCGCAGCAGCTGCAGTGCTCAAGACTCCTCTCCGAATGCGCGCCCAGGCCATTGCATTTCAGCACTGTTAAAAACCTGATCTCTAGAAACTCCTGTAAAAACACGTCCAATAGATGTTGAATAACCTACGCTGCAAGTGAGTCCTAAAAAGCTCTCAAACACTCGACCATATTTAACAGTTTAAATTTACACTAACGATTTGTCATTCACAAATACCATCACAAATTTGGTGGCTCATGAACTTATACTAGAGAAATGTTACAGCATATTTTGTCTTTTAGTTTTTTTGTGGCTTAACTTTCATGAATTGATTACTGTAGTTAGTAACTAATCTCACAAATATTTAAGTTTACAAAAGTAATTCAGTTCACAGTGGTAAACTTCAGAAATTACTTCAGAAAATGCCAAAGGTTAGACAGTTGTCCAACTGCTTGTGTTCTAGAACTGGATGAGAGCTGTCATGCAGGACAGGAATCTGTAATAGCTGCCATTTTGGCCATATTTTACTCTCTCCAATTTTCTCCCTTCGGTTTCTTTCACTTCAATCCAATTTTGGCAAGAAATTACTCTCACGTATTCCCCACATGGGAATGTAGAACAAGAGGCAGAGATTTAGACGGGTCTGTTCTCGTTTGGTTAGATCAGCTCTATTTAAAGGTTTCTCACAAGCACTTCACTCATTCCCACTAGCCATCGAGTGCCGTTTCCAGCCCACGGGCTCGTTAACAAACAGAGCTGTTATTGTCCACTGGATCAGGGGTCCGGTTTCCAAATCCCTCCTTTGGACTGTTTGCTGGAGAGTCCTTACAAAATCATCGGGACTTAAACTTACACGTCTTCAAGAGCATAGGCATCTCTGATTCCAGTCAATTCAGAGAAGCAGTAGTTTGGACACAAAATTCAGCATGTCCCATGTATCTTGTCACACCCTGAGATATGTTGTATTGGATATATAACGTATACTTGCAAAATATCCTGTATAAATCATTTTTGTGACATATTCTGTTTGTGTTTCTAAGGTTTGTTTTGACAACTGCATGAACGCGTATTTAAATGAGAGACAATGGCAGCTTTGACAGCACTCTTGTGAGAATAAATATTCTTATTTACTTTTTTGGTGGCTAAACTTATAAAATTCCAATGAAGTACAAATGGTGCAAGGCCAGCAGAAAGGCATGCCGTTATTCCTTTGAGGAATATATGTCCCTTAATAGTCAGAATTTCTCTTTTTGTTTACTGTAAATCAGTTTTGCTCTTTCAATTTACAATTCTAAATTAAAACACTATGTATTTGTGCTGTTAAATGTAAAGCCTAACTCATTTTCTGGTTTGCTAAAGACAAACGAAAAATTACCTAACACTGATTTGGACCATAAACTTACTATGGCTACTTACATAAATGAAATTAAAAGGCCACATTTCTTCCAAAAAGGAATTGGCACTGCAGAGACAATAGTGACAGTGCTATTTACTGTCAGTGCTGTGCATTTATATTACTAATTTAGAGAAAGACTAAAAAAAAAAAAACAGCCTTATTTCCCCATGTCAAACCAAAACAACTCCTAGACAAGCCTGCGAGAGCTTAATAACCACACAGTCCGAATCGAGCACGTGGCTAGTTAATATTCAGTACGTGTACAGTGCAGCATTTGTTTCCAAATCCATTTTGATGTCATGGTCTCTTTTGAATAGCACTCTGCAGCAAACAGATATCTTCTGATTTTAACTCGGAGAGCTGTTTCTGTTCCAGTTTTCTAGTAAGCAGACCATTAACTCAGCTAACCCAACTCAGATTGCCTTCTTTATGTACCTTGTAAAAATGCTTTCTGCGGTATTTATGAACAAACTGTAACATGAATTGTATGCCATAATTAGTTTTCATTTTATATTTGACCTGCCATAAAATATCCCTTATGGGGTGTTTCCAAATTACTGGCTGTCCAGTTTGACTTCTGTGTGAGCAAAGATCTGGCCAAACTTCACACAATGGATGGTACAAAGACTTTTTTTTTCATGTCAACAAATAATATGGCAAGGAAAGCTTTTAAAAAACTCTTTCAGAATCAGTTTTTATTTTCCCTGAGAGTCAGCACTGATAAAGATTAGGAAAAGGACTGAATGCAATGCAGCCTCCCAAATATGTTATTTTCCCATCAAAATTTTTACTGTAGTGGCATCAATATATTATCAACAGCAGATTACTTTTACAGCATTTTATTTTACTTTTGGAAACTGTGTATGCGTTATATAAAAGGTTAGAGCAGAAATACAGCCTGCTACAACATTTTATTTTAATTTGAAAACGACTGACATGACTTGTGATACGAGTAGGGAAAAGAACAGAGCAGGGAGACTGTACAGGTGAACAGCGGAAAAAACTCACCTTTAATATTGCTGGCTTTTTCTCAGTGTTCCAGTTCAGTTTTAATTAAATTGTCCAACAATTACGTTGAAAAAGCCGGGGTTCTTTCATGCCAGTGAACAGAGGAGGTGGGAATGTAGCGAAACAAGGGGAACTAATTACAGAGGGAAAGGCTGTAGATATGACTCAACTAGCAAGGAGTTCAAAAAGCCTTACAGCATTTTGTATAGTTTGACTCAGCCTGAGATGAATGTTTCTGTTTCAAAAAGTGTTTCATTAAAGCAGCTCCATTTTTACACAAAAGAATGGCATCTTTGTTTATTTACCTTTTATTGCTGTCTAAAGGCTCAGTACAAACGATCACCATAGCATGAAAGAAGCAAAAGGAAGTGAAGCACAGCCCTACCTCTGGCACGCTCAGCTGAAAACTCAATTCACAGACATTCAGTTTTCTCCTGCTCCCCCCCACCCCAACTGGTTTGCACTAGAGGGGAGGGAGAGAGCTCTAGGTTATGATCTAGAGAATAAGAAGGGAGGGAATGAACACAAGAGGAACTACCAAAAGTTATTTTAAAACTTAAATACTACATTCTTTAAAAGTCAATGCAAATGAGGCCAGCTATTAACAAACAGTGTTGAAAACCCAACAAAATTTCAATAGCATGACATCATTTCAGTTCATCAACTAGAAGACACTGATATCCATATCATTTCACAACCCATTCTAGAAATTTGAATGAAACATTATCTCGTACCATGTTTCCTCATTATTCTTCAAGCCACTAAGTGCCAAATAATTTCTTCCGAAGGGAAAAATGAACCAACGAGTTTCACCGCAATCAGTTATCACAGCACATCTAAACTGTGTATGGCAATGCAATACCAAAATGCATTCACTTTCTCCAAATTAACATTCATTACGTAGAAATATGTTAAAAATAAAAAAATATGTTCTCCAGCTGTGGAGAACATTAACATTCAATGTTCAAACAAAAGACAAATAACTTACCAGTTCAGACACTAAAGAGCAACGTAGAGTAAGGATGGGGGGAAAAACCCACTCAAGCATTTGTTACACTCCTAAGCAAAACATGCCTTATAAACACATACACACATTTCCTTGTTTGTGTCCTATTACTGAATTTGAATTCAATCAGTTGTTCAAGACAGCAGTTTGCAATTGAACTCTTAGACCTTCTACAAGGTTACAGTAGGTAAAAAATAAAAGCTAATTAATTCTTGTCCCAGAATTGTAGGAAATATCCTTTGTTTCTATGTACTGCAATTTAGCAAGGCATTAAAAAGGTCTGCTTTTTCAATAAAGTCACAGAGTATCTCGAGTTGGAAGGGACCCATAAGGATCACTGAGTCCAAGCCCCTGCTCCTGACAGGACTGCCTCCAACCCGGCCATCTGACTGAGAGCATCATCCGGGTGCTCCTTGAACCCTGACCGGCTCGGTGCCGGGATCACTTCCCGGAGGAGCAGGCATAACAGCTGATAAAATAACAAAGAACAACAAATTGTCCACAGGAAATTATAAACCAGCTTTAAACTTGGCCATTCTCAGGAAAATAGATAGATATAAAACTTATTGCCATTTTGAAAAGCGTATTGCAAAACATGAGATGTGGTTCTACTTCTCCACCTGTTGCGGATCAATCCCCAAGGCATAAAACACTTCCTTTGCATAAATTAAAAAAAATAATTTTATAAAGTTGTATATTTTCCTGACAGATCAATCAACAAAACTCCCTTCCATTCTGAAAAGAACTGACTGTCTGGGACAATACAGATCTGCTGCTCTGGATCAGTACCATTCTCCTTCGGCTCTGCAGAACTTCTGTGTGGTAAATTTACTAAATACATATCTGTGATGAAAGCTCTTTTCAGAAGTGTCATATGTGACAGAGAAGTGGAAACATCTGTGAGTTAACATTCCAAAGAAACCAGAGAGAACCGGGAAAGCGGTATGAAGAGCCATCCTGCTACTCCTGCAATACATAAAAAAACGCAGCAGAAGTGCACCATACTGTGTTTATTACCAAAAGATGAGGCAGATGTGGGAGAAAGATGACTTCAGAAGAAATCTTAGTCAGCTGCTGTCACTGAGGCTTATCTGCGATGGCACCTACGATAACGAAGTGCTAGCCAGAGTCTCAAGGCAGACACACAGCAGTCACAGCGCGGGGACCTTACATAAACAGCTAACATATTGATCATGACCTCGCAACGGTCCTTCCATCACAGCTGTGTGGCATATGCTGAAGGGATTATACTCTAAAAATAATTGATGCTTCTTTGCTAGTCTATTCAATCAGCAAACAGCCTCCCTCCAGTTTCTCTCAGTGCTGAAAGTATTTCCTCTAGGAAAATATACTCAGGAAAGAATTTCTGTTTAGAAACCACAAGAAAAGTAAAAAAAAAAAAAAAAAAAAACA
>WHYT01014716.1:149100-181233 GCA_009806455.1 Tetrax tetrax
TTCCTCTCACAGAAATCCTTCACACCGGGCAGGCAGACGCCTCTCAGGTCTCTTCACATCCCATCTCCTCTCCACTTCTCTCAGCCGGGCCGGGCCCAGTCGGGCCCAGTCGCCGCCCGGCGGGAGCCAGAGGGTGAGGGGTGCAAGGCCCACACGGCTCGCGCCTCCCCCTCTCTGCCCCCGCCCAGCTGCTTCACATCTGCTCTTCTCTTTTTTTTATTCTTTCTGTTTTCCCCTTCTTAAATACATTATGGCAGAGCCGTTATCAGGGAACATTCTGCTCCCAATCGGCTCGGCCCTGCCCAGCAGCGGGTCCGCCCCAGGCCCGGCCGAGTCCACTGAACAAAGGGGAAACAACTTCCAGCAGTTTCCTACAGAAGCTGCCACTGTAGCCTCCCCTTACTAAATAAAACCAAGACAGATGTTGATAATTTAAACAGCTACATGTCATTGGTATTTCTAGTAATGTTTTCCTTCTGGGCCCTTTCCCTGACATATCCAGTCTAACTATACGCTGGCGTATAGTAACTTCATATAGAAACCAAAACAACATTTAAACACACAAAGTTCACTTTCTCTTTAGTGAACAGATCAACTCTGAACTGTTGCAACAGTTCAACAACTACACCTCTCCTGAAATCAGGGCTTGGCGATGAGGTTCCCAGGGCGCAGGACGCCCCGGCAGCCAGCGGGCCGCTATTGTTCGCTCCGGCTCGTACGCGCCTGCGACGTGTTCCGCTGTCACGATGCCAACGTGAGACACAAACAACTCCGCACAGGGGTTTGAATGGTGGGACGTGCTGGTTACAAACAGGAAAAAAAAGCAAACAACAACAGAACTCTGTCCATCATGCAGTTTAATCCAATCCCTGCTCTGTCAATGCAGTGTAGGGTGCAGAGACAGTCAAAACTGTCTAAAGGGAGGGGAAAAAAGGAAAAAAACAAAATAAAACGTTTGCATCACATTTCCAGCTGGCATAGAGAATTTGTTTAATTTAGTGGTGTTTACTTAGGTTTGGTAAAATACATATTTAAATTTTGAAGTCCAGTGGAAAATACCTTAGTGATGAGTAGTTTTCACCAAAACCTTAAGAAATTTGAGTTGGATACTGTGCTGTAGAAAACAGACCTGAAGGAAAGGAAATATTACCACAGCTACCAAAATAGAGTGGTTTGCAAATAGGATTCCTGACAACTTACTATTTCTTTCTGTTTTTATCCAAGATCCAAATTCTAAATTTCATAAGCAAATGCTGCCTATTAAATATATTACTTTTACCAAACATTTGTTAGGTTAAAATAAATCTATTCACCTATCTCTAAGTAAAAACCTTTACAAAAACCATATGATGTTATTTTCTGTGATTCTTTCCTTATTTTCTTCTCCATTTTCACTGAAAGCAAGCAAAAGACAGTGAGAAATTGACACCAGGGGTGTCAAGAGGTAGGAAAGCTATAATTCAGATTAATACTAGGAAATGTTTGTTTACTTTAAATAAAACCGCATCAACTACAGATAATACACATCTATCACTCTAAACTACCCTCTAATCTAGTAATTAAGCTATGAAATTGTGCATAGGAAAAGCAGGTTTAAATGTCCTGAGGTAGGGGAGAGAAATAGCTCAGATTTCCCACATCTGGGGGATGATTTATCCTTTGCCCCCCCGGGACACTGCTTCACCTGTGCACCTGCAGATGAGAAAGGGCCTGCTGTGACGGGACAAGGGAGGCAGATTCAGACTGAATATAAGGAAAGATTTTTTCCACTGAGGGTGGTGGGACACTGTCCCAGGTTGCCCAGAGAGGTGGTGGACGCCCCATCCCTGGAAACATTCCAGGCCAGGTTGGCCGGGGCTCTGAGCAACCTGATCTGGTTGGAGATGTCCCTGCTCCTGGCAGGGGGTTGGGCTGGGTGGGCTTTGAAGGTCCCTTCCCACCCAAACCAGTCTGTGACTCTGTTCTATGATCTACAGTTTTAGGAATCTCTTGTCAAACTTTTCTCCTCCCAAAAAGCAACTTGATAAATTCAACCCAAATTCACATAAAATTTTGACATTCTTCTTGCATATCCTTAAACTGCTATAAGTATTTCTTGTTTTCCCTGATTCCTACTGGGCAATTTATGAAAAATAATTTCATTTATGTTTTAATGAGCTTCTCTCAGTTTGTAAGTGTGATCTGGACTACATGTTTGTCTGTTTTCCTTTTGAGCACCTGAACCAAACACACATCACTTCTACCCACTGAAGGAAAAGACCATTTCTGAAAACCCTGTTGTATCTGGGCAGTTTGGAAGCTACACAAAGCTTACAAATACGTTGAATACAGAACACCATGTTTCCTGCTTTTCTGCCCAAACCAGGATGTAAAGGCCTCCTGGAAACTACACTAACAAGTTTGATTTGACTTATTCTAGACTTCATCCAAAAAAACCCACCCAAACCAAAACTGACCATATTAATGCTTTGCCTTGATTAGAGTTTTGAAAATGTTCTGGTTTATTGGGCTAGCTTATGACCTGAAATTACACCTTTAAATCACAGTAAAGTTTATCAAATTCTTCCCTGCGTAAGAGCGTCATCTTTTTAGATGATAAACTATTGAATTATTATCTAATCCAGCACTGAATGCTTTCAGATATGGGATGTTCCTGAAATAGAGAATACTGCTAGAGCTACTTTGTGTTTAAAGGAAGTATTTTATATGGATGTCAGAATCTTAAGACAAAACAAGAAAGTGGAAAATAGTTATTTTAGCTCTCATTTTAGCTAAATGAATTTACTTCTCATTTTCAATTTTTGTATCTTATTGTCAGCTCAAAGAGAGGTACTCTCAGGTACGTGTATTTATGGTTTTCAGATTATTTTTTTAAAAAGAAAATAGTGAGACTTCATAATATCCTTTGTAATGTCAGCTCTTCTGTTTTCTACTAGGGATTAAATGCTTTCACGTCTTGGCCTATAGACTGCTCCTCCATAAAAGAACAGGAGAGCACCAGCTGCTCTTTTTCTCCTCTCCAACAAAGTATGACACAGATAAGAAGAAACACTTACTCAAAAAAGGGACACTTGTTCCCTTTGATTTCACCTAAAAGCTTTATGGGGTTTCATCACACAAAGAATGAAACACTATAAATCTGACTGCAGAGATGGTATTGTAATCAAGCAGCGCACAGCCATAAAAAATCACTTTTCCAACTTCATAAAAATTTGAATAATGACTTTGCTTATCACTTTAGATGAGTTAAAATGTGCTTAATTGCACACATGGCAGAGTTTTTCCTGAACAAACTCACAAACTTTTTCCTCAAAGATAATTAGATACGATATTTAAAATTAATTACACCAGATGGTCCTTTGTGTGATACCTTTAATTCCAGCAAGCTTCTAATCTCCCTGGCCAGTCTAAAGGATTTATATCATTGTGGAGATATAAATTCTCCACTCCAGTGGAGAATTTTCTGGGATGCCGAATTGGATTTTCATGCACATGCTACTTCACATTTGCCTGTACATTTGGTTCACATTTGTACATTTGCCTTCACATTTGGTTGTCCCCTAGCAGGGAAGTACCACTGAGCTGCGTATCATAAAACCTTTACTGTCAAAAATTTTCCTTTTTTTGGAGTATTCATTATCTGTACTCTTTAGAAGCTAAAGGCTTGCTGCTACTGAGAGTGAAAGAACTCCAACCAGCCATCAAATACTTCATGGTAACAACTGAAATGATGACAAAATTCTCTGGATAGTCTGTTTCACCAAACCAGATGAGTTCACATTCTCTAGGATTAGAGAAACAGGAGAACTTGGATGGGTGAACACTTTTTGAATCCTTCTGTCATTAAAAAATGATGCTTTTAGCTGAGATATAACTTATCTTTGCTGTAATACTTGCCGTAACCTTATCTTGGCTGTATCTTTTGCACATCTACAGGGTAAAAACATGCAATACCAGTTCACTTTTGGATTTCCATACATAAATTTGCCTTTTACCAAATGTCTGAAATACGTATCAGGTTGTGAAGCTGAAAGACAAGCTGGTTTACACTGTAGGCTGTTTTGTGCTACATTTCTATTATAGGAAACTAATAAAGAAGTAACCCATTGACTTTTTTATACTCTTCAGACAGCACCGTGAAAAATGTCCTGAACTCTGTTTTTAGGCCAAAAAGTCAATTTTCAGGCTGAGGCTTGGAAATGTGGCTGGTCATTCCAGAAAAATGATTACTTTGTAAGAGTAAGACGTACTGAAAAGCACAGATGTGTAGCGTTAGCAGAAACATATCAGGGGTCCTTGGTGGCCAACAGGCTGAGACAAACATTGTAGACCCTTCAGAAGGGGAAGAAATTAAGCAATTGTGTAGAAGCAGCTGGGAGGGTACATTTGACACACGTACTCTGTGGGAGAAAATTTACTTCGACCAAGATTTTTCACTATATTTTTTCACTGTATTTTAAACACAGTTTCTGTGTTTCTCTTTGTAGGTTTTGATTTTTTTTTTTTAAATTACAATTACCTGGGAAGTATCTGTGTTACTCTCTTTATGCTCTTCATAATATTTGTTCGCTCTTGCGATTGGCCTACATTTCTCCTGTTATGCTTTAGCAGACATTAAATACTTTTCCAGAAGGTTGAGTCCATACAGATTTGATTTGCTATTCGATACCCAACACAGGAATCAAGGGGAACAGACTGCTGACCGCAGCTTATGTTCCTCTTTCTGTCAGCAGGAGCTGACAGACAACTTAATGAAAGTATTCAAACTCTCAAAGTCAACTCAAAGTTTGACACGGCAACCGAACAATGAAACATCGCCTACAAATGAGCGTGAGCACATTAACGGAATACAGAAAAGATGGGAACTGACGGAAGAACTTGATGTTCCTCCAGTAGTTTTCTATTATTGTGATGCAAAGCCAAAGGCAACACAGTTGGACTAGGAACAGAAAGATAACTTACATGGATACAGCATCATACTTGAAGTGGTAGTTTTACAACACAGACGAGTTGTTTCCTAACCTTTTTGCAGCCCAGTCTTGCACAAGAACACGATGATCCTTGCCCCACCGAGCTGATCTGCAAACCCCCACTGCATTTTTTGTTCAAGTCCTGCTGCTTGAGCCATTGCTCTGGGACCAGCAGCATCTCTTCATTCCACTTTTGACTGCAGGCTGTATTTATCTCCAGCTCCCTTCCTACCCTCTGGAGTGCTCATCAGCATCTCCAGAGATGGAGCTACTAAGCCTGTGTGAATTGTGCTGAAAAAAAAAGTGCCTTAAATAAAAACCTCATGCCCTTGGAAGAACTGCATGCAGAGCTCTCACTTACAAATTACCAGAGTGCATCCATGGGGCGGGGGGGGGAGTTCTACAATAGTTAGAAAAGCAGGATTAAAAAAAAAAAAAAAAAAAAAAAAAAAAAAAAAAAAAAAAAGAAAGAAATACATTAAAAAGAAATCACAAAAAAAAAACAAACTAGAAGAAGATCACAGTCCAAGACATAAAAACATTTCATCTTGGCTTGCAAAGTTCAAGGAGCCTGGCAATGAGAAATACCTTGGATAATGAAGAGGTGGTGACAAAATGTGGAAACAGTGAGGAAAGTGAGATTTCAGGAAGACATGGATTAAAGTGAAGGAAAAACAGCTACGAGCATACAAGGTAGAAAACAGATCAAGATACGCTTGTTAGAAAAGAATTAGTGAAAAGGAGTAGCATGAGGCCTAGATCAAGGAGCCTTCTGGAACTTTTTATTTCAGAACAAAAAGTTACAGACGGAAAAAACTTTATGGAACTGACTCATTCAAATAAAGCCTGTGAGGACTCCTTCTTGGGTGCACGTGGCAGCACTGGGAACGTGCAGTTTATTCCACTATTGCGGGAACATCGCGTTCAGCGTCCTCTTCAAGGAAACATTTGTGCACCTGTTTACTTTAGTGGGACTTGGGCATGGGCTTAGGCACCTCTCACATGGTTTGGGGCTCCCTGCAATAAAAAGAGATTGTGTTGCTTTGTGGGTTTTTTTTTTTTAGATATACTAAGATTCTGAGACTTTCCAGTTAAAATAGTAAGTTTTTATCAAAATACTGAATTCAATGAAACCTTAGAGTAGAGGAGGAAATCTGTGTTTAATGCAGACTGGCTTCTTGCAGATGCAGCCCTCCCGTACTCACTGTTAAGGAGAATTCTAGTTAAAGAAAGTGTGTGCAGGTGTTCAGGTGGGTCTGTATGAAGTTACCTTCAGAAACAAAGGATTATTTATGTACTTAACCATTGCAGTAAGAAGTAAATCCCATTTTTAAGCTAAACTTATCCTCATCCCTGAGTCACCACGCTCATATATAAAAGAAGCAGATATAACCTCTACCCAGCTTTTGGCTAGGGAAAATTATCTTCTTAGGTACTTTAATGGGGAACATAACACACAGGTTTCCTTTTTTAATTTAGCTATTAAGATTGCACAAGAAATCAAACTTAATCTTCATAATCTGGCCTTCAATTACAGATATTTGACTGAGCAGGCACAAAAGAGGGGTCTGAATTTCAATGCTGTAGCAGGAACGGCAGATGATACAAAGCCTGTGAACCACAGCTTTGCAGTCCTGCTCTTCAGACCAGCCTTTGTTTAAATACAGTTTCTTTCAGTAGAAGCTAAGGAATGGTTAAAAGTCGCTTTCAATTTTCTGCCCCTAGAAATGCACAATGCAATGGAAGTCTGAGGGACGTCAGGAGCTCCTGCTGCTTAGTGCCCAGAAGAACAGGGCAAAGGGACAACAACCTAGCAAACAGTTCATGAATGCAGTAAAAAAAAAAATAAAAAAATCTGAGTCTAGCTTGCATTAAACTGGCCTCATGGCAGTAAATGCTGGGCAAAGCAAAAAATATATACACTCAGTTTTATATATCAAGCACTCCATAGTTGAAGCAAGGACTGATGAATACAGAGCTACAAGAATTACTTGCGGTATGGAAGAGAAAACAAATCACCATCCCACTGAGGTATATTCATTATTTAAGAGTTTCTGCGTTTTTCAAGGAATTTCAAGTGAGCTTACATATTTTAGGAAAACAAAATCACTTAGCAAGACTGTAATATTCCCTTTCTACTGCAAGAATAGGTTAAACTTAAAATAGCTCTATAAAGAGATGCACAGAGGAAAACCCACTGCTAGGTTTAATGTACTTAGATTTCTTTGTTAAGCATTTAAATGAATAATTATTTATGAACTTTGCTCCAATTTAATTCAAAACTTGCTAGTAAATTGTCTTTTGACCAAAAAGCGTAAAACGTTTTCACCTTCCCTCTGACACAGCTTTGTGAATTTGCTTTCAGCTCTCGCACTACAAACCCATCGACATGTTTGGCTTTAACCGGCAGAATGGGCAAAGAGGCCAAAATCCTCACTGGCTGACAGGGAATTAGACGATAGCTTTCCATGCTTACAGAAGTTCTGCTCAGATCAGTGCTGGAACAACAGCTGCCCTACAGATACCCACACATCTGCCTTCACTACGTCTGTAGAATTAAACACCCTACATATGAATAAAAGCCACAACATTTGTTTTATAAAAACCCCTACCATGTAAATATTCAGAAATGGGCAAATGGAATCTGATGTGCAGACTGCTTGTTCACGTGAAGCTGCTCACCCATGCAATTGTGGACAGCACCTAGGAAAGCAACTCCGCGCTGCCAGGGAAAGAGATGGTGAGCGCCGGGCTTCCAGTCCTGAAGGAAAAGGAAAGAACTGCTCTTCTACAGCAGTTGCCTGAAGCATCAAGGCTGAAGGCCCCGAAAAGGCCCTGAACACCCTGGTCGGTGACTCTCCCCAGTGCCCCCATCCCTACCTACCAAGGAGATCAATCCCATGAGAATGGCCTGAAACAACAGGAAAGTTCAGTGCCGGCTCTAGGTTTCATGTAAAATATATAAATATATGTATATAAAAAACCTACTACAGCCACTGACTAAAGTACAGGTCTTAACATCTCTAAGACTTGTAACGTTAACGCACATGAAATGTAAACATCCCTAAATGTCTTCCCTATCAGAGCTGAGGCCAGATTGCAGATATGCACTCTTTAGCCTTGCCCTTACAACAAGCTCCCCTCTGGCACAGAGAAGTGCAATAACCAGCCAAATTCCAGCCCATTGTCCAGCACTATTGTACAAATCTTAATTTTGGTAATGAGCACAGAACTTTCTTACAGTGCAATAAATACGTGGTAAGAAATGTATAATTTCCTTCTCTAAAATAGACATGTAATAGCCTTGAAAGATCTCACAGACACACAGTAAATAGGTTTTCTTTGGATGCACATTCATTTTATGTGTTATTCATTCTCCAGAAGATACTCGACACGATGTTCAAACTCATCTGTTGTGGCTGTGCCTGTTAGCACAGCTTCAGTAATTTGTGTCAACGGGACGCTGGAATGGCCAGAGCTCGTTTCTTTCACACGCTCCTCCCTGCAGAGTGCCTACAAGTTTCCTGCCAGTGCCCCACTGCACCAGACTGCGATGTCCAACAGCAATCCATGAAGGAGCAAAAAACAAGGTGAGGAGAGTACCGTAACACCATCAGAAAGCCACAAAGCAGTTAAAACAGACCTTCCGAAGAAAGCAAGGCAAGAACAGAGAATGGAGTGTTCAGTCAGAGCAGAAAGATGAAGACAGCTGAAGTAGAAGATAATCTGCAAAAGAATCGCAACGCAAAATACAACACATGAAGGCATAGCATTGCGTAAGCTTGGCAAAAGGAGCAAAACAGAAAAATGTCAACAAACTTGTAAAAAAGTATTTGGCTGGCTGCTCACAAACTGTAGGGAAAACAAACAAGAGCTGCGAGATTTATAATCCTACCGAGCCTGACAAAAGGAAAAGCCAGAACCAGCCTTCCCTTGGAATGACTGCAGATGAGCAAGGAAATAAATTTTGGCAAAACAAAGTGTTCTATGGCACTTTTACAGCCCTAAATAACAACAAATTCCTACAATGAAGCAGACAAAGTCCCAGTGACCTTCTGAAGATGTTTTGGTGCAAGATGGCTTCGCATCTGGAGCTCCATGTAAAAAAGGCCAGAATCTTTCAGCTGTCTTTAAAACAATACAGATGCGTGTCTGCTGGGCTGTAATTCCCCTCTGCCAGATTTCGACCAGAACACGGTTCCTATTTTTTTCCCTTTACTTCCCACAGCCAGCTAGAGATGCTGCTATGTTTTCCCTCTGCAGTAAAGGAATGAGAACTGGTACCATGGAATCAGACTTTTCCTTCTCTTCAATCACATACACCTGGTCTATACAACCGCAGCAATTCTGTCATCTCTGCAGTGCCGAAACGCTTACCACTAGCTGAACGTAGAGGAGCGATCCAGCTACGCTAATGCATGTCACAGCTCAGGTTTAACCGAAATAAAGTGCTCTACCTACAGCAGCCACCGACACGGCACCTTGCCGGCCCTGGCAAGTCAGCCAGAGCCCGCCCCTCTGGTGTACTCACCAGTTAACTCCACCGCACCGCAGTCTGCCACACGCAGGCAGGGGGAAGAGCTAATCATGCAAATGTCACATAAATAGGAAGTATGCTAAAGGATGCATGCAGGACAGAAGGCATTTTTTAAAAATTCCACCCAATACACTGGAAAATCATGAGGTTTTTTTAAAATATTATTTCCCCAGCCTGGATCATAAGTATGAGCACTGTCATTATCATCACATTTTCCAGTGACTTCTGGCCTCCACAATTACTTACTTTGCTTACTTACACTGCGTACTATCAGAAAGGCTACCGAATGCCTCACTATTTCTTGAATTACATTTGCCAAAGGAAAAGAGAAATATCTGGATTGTTACTTTAAATAATATCAAATCATAACTTTGGCTAATTAATTATGCTTTTCTTCTTCTTTTTACTATTACAAAAATTTCATACATGCTTTACAACAGGTTCTGCACACCATGACTAAAATTATAAGATGGATCATGTACATATACCAAAGTATATATACCTCTTACCTCGATGTAACTGGAAATTCAGCCAGCTAGAATTTTTATCTCATTTGAACAGGACAAGCCATGCACAAGACAGTTACTTTATTACTTTGCAAGATGACAACGCAATTAAACATTCCAGTGTGGTGAGAGAGGGCACGAACCTTAAAACAGTTCCTCAGCAGCTCTGCTTGCACTCCGTAACAAAGAACTCAGTCTTTACGTACAAAACTCATGCTTTCCCCCAGGTAAGTAGCTTTCTGCTATCCTTACCAGCATTTAAATGAAATCCATCCCACAAGCCAGGCTCATGAATTTTCATGAGGTGGGTGGTGAGTATTATCACAGCAGTGAAATAACAGAGGTACTGTAATAATCCCAAATCATTAACATATTTCAGTGTGCAAACATCTCACCACACAGGTTCGTTTCAATATTTTCTTTGCCATGGTCGCTAGCATCCTGACTTTTCAAAGGACTACACGGTGCTTTGAACTCTTGACACGCACTCGAAGGAACTGTGCATGCCCTCACACCAGAGAATCCAAGCTTCAAGACTTGTCTTCAGAAATGTTTTCAGTGTGTTCCCGGCCACCTTCCCACCACATCGCACCTTTCGATCATGCACCTCAGGATTTGCTGACTGTCGATTGCCAAAGGCGTACGAACCCACGCGTCTCTGCAGAGACAGCACGGAAAGAGTTCTGCTGAGAATTACAGGCAGGTGCTTCAGTTCCCAACGCCGGGTGTGAACCTGGGTGAAAAGAGATGCTGTGCACCTGGAGCTGTATGTTCTAAAAGAAGCAAAGACCTGATACTTTGCAGAACTGTAATTTAAAAAACAAAGATCTTATAAGTTGGATTCTAACTCTCTTTTCATCCCATAGCCCTCGATCACTAGTCTAACTTTCCTGACTTCCCCTCCTCGCAATTCTGTACTACTCCCCATCTTACACGGATGTAAGAAAGATCAATTGTCCATGACTAACTCAATCACCTTTCATCCCTTAAAGGCCCATTCCACTGGACACCCTGCTTTTTTTTCTGCTGTTATAGAAATTGCAATTCACTTCTGCCACTCAAATTTTACCTGCAGGAAAATCAATCTATTTCTCATCAATTAATAAAGATAGTTATTTATGGCTTTATCTAGAGTTCTGATTTCTAATTTTTCATAAGGCTTTTGAGCTTGCAATTTTTATAGCAATAGCTCTGAGAAAAGGATCAGGTCATTCTTGTTAACAGAGAAATTGTCCAGAAAGGCATCCTTTACCTGCTCTGAAGGAAAGGGACTAATCAGTGGTAAGTCTGAGCACGTGCATGCTTCCCTGCACTACTGCGAAACTGCCACTGGCACTCATGAGTGCTGAATATTCTTTCTGAAGTTCTTTCTGCCACTAAGAGGTGCTTTATGAAAAGATACATGTGTGTATGAAGGGGAACTTACTTTTCTTTCGATATGAATGTTAAGACTACAAATAATATAAAACGTAATCAGAATTGGAGTGAAATCTAGGATTTAAGCCATGATGAAAAAGACAGAAATTTAAGTAAGAAAATGGTCTGAACTGCAAACGTGCAATTTCAGTTTCACCAAATCACGAAGTCTGGTATACGAGGTGAGACTGCCAGGTGGTTCAACACCTTTCAGCAGTGCTCTAAATGTTGAACTGGTTTCTGATCAAGGAATGTGCAGAATACTTAAACTGCAACTAGAAAAAAAAAACAAAACAAAATAGCAGAACTAAGCTTGTATTAGTTCAACTTAAATGTGTGCCATGTTAATAGAGGGAACACTGCTTGATTCCCCGGCCTGAAGCACGTCTAGGAGCACAGATGGGCAGCGACGGTTTGTACGGTCAGTGCTAGCACGCAGGAACAGGCTGAGGGGCGCACTCTAAGGCACCCCAAACCAGCCCACGGCTGGCAGCAGGGACTTTCATTTCATCTATCTAGACGGAGAGAAACGACAGAAATTTCAGCTAAAAAGGGAATTTTTGCAAAGATACAGATAAGGCAATTCCGAAGACAGCCATTTAGTTATGAACTGTTATGTCACAGCCTAACAAAGCTCTACCATAATTCAAGACTTAGAGACCTTAGAAGTGTAACACTTTATTATTTGTTTGTGACATGTACTGTATAGAACAAAAAACAATACAGAATATGACAATGATTTTCCACATGTGACCTTGGATTTGCTTTCACCAGATCTTCCAGTTACTACATTAAACATTCCTACAACACCTAGTTACTCCCAGTTATTATCATAAGAGTGAAACATCAGCAGAGAAATTCTGTGTGCCACAAGATCAGTTTAAGAAAGAGATATCTTTCTCGGCTTGGTGGAAGAACAGCCATGACACTGATGCCACCAGAAGAGCAGTACAAGGAGGAATTATTCATTTACCTTTTACTGCGTCATTATTGCACATAAATGCTACCGCTACTGCTTCATCGCCCAGCTTTACTGCAGACAGTGAATCAAAACATTAAGGAATGCCACACAGGACAGAAAACGTGGTGTACTGAAACAACAACACTCAGCAACATACAATATCTATTCTGAGAAGCTACAAATGCTTTGTCAATTATTTTTCCCCACTGCCGTTTACTGCAACATAACAGTATGATAAAATTAGCTGCAAGACATACAGGGTAAAATCTGCTGACAATTTTTTGGAGGGATTTTCATAGGAAGTGTGAAAAATTAAACATCTTCAAGGCAATAAAAAATACTACAGTAAAATTCTTCTTCAGTGTGAAAAATACTGACAACTGTTCTTTCCTTACCCAGACATTAGAGGAAAAGATTATGAAGCTCTGGCTGTTTATGACAAGTGGTGTTCTCTGAAGTTTAATTAGCTTTTGGGCAACTGAATACCCCTATGACAGGAACAGCGACGGCACCACTGATAATCTCCTTTTACAGCACCATGTTTTAACTTGTTGCTACTCACGTTTAGCTCACTATGAACCAAAAAGATCACCAGATTCTACCTGCACAACTACAAAGCACGTAATGAAAAACCCAAGTGGCTCCTACACCAGGAACGGCAAATATCAGCGATTCTCCAGCGTACCTCGTTACCCTAGCTGTAACCAGACCAACGCCTACCCCAGACGCACTCCACTATGAAAAGAGCTTTCAAATGAGGAAACTAATAGCTTCAGATTCCCTCGCGAAAGCATAGCCTCAAAAATTTCGCAGGCCTGAAGAAAACACTGGCTAAAAGTCTGTTTAAATTATGTTCAAAACCACAAATATGAAAAATATTCTCAGCTTGCTTTTCCCAGACAAATTGTGAATAACTAGACTTCCCTCGCTTGAGGAAGTATGGTACCAGCGGACAGGCTTTCCGTTAGCTTCCTCACTTATTTCATTATTTGTACTACAAATATTTTTGCTCTGTCTCCAAATGCCTACACTGCCTCTTTGAAAAAGCGATTGAAATACCTCAGTTTACTTTTTATTCCTTTCACCATTGCTTCACTGCTCTGCTAAGTAGCTTTGCAGTTTGATACTCACTACTCATGAAAGGGAACTGCACAAGCAAAGAAAAAAAAGTCACTGGCTGGTTTTGCACTTACCACCCACGGTTTGTCGCAGAAGTTGTAGATGGATTCCAGGGAGTTGACGCTAGGGATGCCAGCGTACTGCATGCCGATGATCAGGTTACGGAAATCTTCATTTTCTGCCATACTGAATGAATGTTGTCGGACAAGGACAAAATCGGGCCTGAAAGACCTAGCGAGGAAAAGAGACCTTGTGCTAGTAGACAATGATCAAATTATTTTTACTTCAACAGCAAAATCTTAAAAGGGAAAATGTCCAGCTGATGATCGGATAGAGAAGTACTGAAGGAACACTCAGAACAGAGGTAAATGCTATGAGACAGAAAGAACTGTCATGACTTTATGAAACCTGTACTGCGCCATTTCTTAACCGCTGCTCAGGAAACATCAGCATCCCGTCAGTAATGTGACTCCATCGAGAGGAGACAAATTATCATGGCTTTTCAGGTTGTTTTCCCTCTGACACATAAATCATACATACACATTCTGAGTGTGTTCTTCGTTTACGTACACCAGTTCCTGAGCAATGACAAAACCAAAGCAGGCAAATGTACCTGTCAGAAACTCAAGCTTCTTGGGAAGATTTTTTTTTCACAGCTGTATTGTCAGAGTGTTTTAAAGACAGTAGGAGATGAAGCAACCCCACTGCTCACAAAAGGAATCATACCAAAATTGGTATGATCAAACTCAACTTTTGATCAATACACTTATAAAAATTAATTTCTAAACTTACAACTGTACTTTTTTTTCCTTTCTCTCTTGTATCTAATCAGGATTTCTCCTTCTGAACTTCTGTGGCTTCTTGTCCTACTACCACGCACCTTTGAGAGCAGTCTGACACCACCTCCACCCTACCCAAACCCTTCCTAAAGCAGGTTATGGGCAGCAGAAGACATAACCCAACAGGACAGAGCCACCAGTCCAGGGGCAGTTCACTCCTAAACTTGACTGTTGAAACATTATCTTCTATTTGCAAATTTTACAGGTGAAAAAACCACTGACTAGCTTGGAGCTATCAACCTCCTGAAAGAGGTATAACTGCAGGGTAAATTAAATTAGTGTGGTAAATTAGTGTAATTATGTACATGCCTTGAATAAATGTAAGCTGTGTACTGGAGTGGAAATGATTCAGAAATCTCACTCCAGTAAAACAAAACACAACACAAGTAAAATTAATGTTAGAATTCCTTAAGCAGTTTTGAGCTTGCAGCCTGAACGCAGCAGTCACAGTGCATTAGTGAGATTCTTCAGCTGGCTTTCAAACGTAACGCCTGGTTTGGCAACAGCAACACTGCAGAGATTTGCTGTCAGAGCCATTAAAATGGCACGGTAGACCAACGACCAGAACTTGTAAAGAAATGCTTGCCTTTAGCAAGGTTGGTTTTTTAAAAAAAATAAAATAATTGTAGCATAGTTCTGAGCATATTTGATTGAGGTTTCATGGTGGTGTGCCAAGTGTTTGAAACAAGGAAATTCAATTTACTGGCACAGTGTGAATATAATACTTCGGGGACTAACGACGCCTTAACCAAATCTGCAGACCACTCCATGGAAGAGAGACCCCCTCCATCGTTACAAATAGCGCTAACGGGGTTACACATCCTCTCACGGCCAGCACTGTGTTTTTAAATAGAAGTTAAGAACAGAAAGTGTCCTTTAAAATTACAATCTAATGAAACAATTGGGGAATTAGAGGAATGTACTTATAAAAAAATTACATATTTTGCTTTGAAAAAACTCCTCAAAGGGACATGATAAGTTCACATAATTGTTCTAATGCTGTTATTACTGCTGGACAGAATGATGGTGTATATGACAGGTCATGAGAAAAATCTTAATCCTGGCTCAAGCATTTGTAAGATTCAAAAATCTCAGCATTACGTAACACGAGGTATCATTTTTCATGGTTTGATTTTCACTCACAATAACGAAACAAGCAGGTGCCTGTTACACAGGCACTGTCTTCCTCCTAAACTGAGGGAGCAGAATTTTGTCATTGAAATCTCTATGATTTTACCAACTAATACTTTGCCCATAAATCTATGATACAAGGTCACTTTGGACCTCACATAATAACACAGGAGACTTTTCACCTCCGTGTTCAGGCCACACGCTCATAGCCCATCTCCAGTATGAACTCTGATACTGGTGGGACCAGCAGCGTCTCCCATTTCCCTCGACAGATGAGACAGAGACAAAGGCACATGCCACACAACCTACTGCCTGACCCATACTTAACTCTGAATTTCAAATGAATTTTCTTATCAACTGAAACTGCAAAGTAATATTCATCACTATCTCTGCGTTCCTTCGTGACACAAGGAGCACATTCCAAGCTTCAGGCAATGAACTTCCCAAACTGACTAGGCTTACAGCAACATAAAGACTGTATGAAAAAATACTTTTGTTTTTCCAAAATATTCTGTATCTCCAGGTAGGTTGTCACAGAAACAGACAACTGCTGCCCCATCGTCTCTGTGTAACCCTTTCACACGAGAGCATGCACACACAAGCAGATATTTCACAGATTTGAGCTGTGAAATTGAGTTGACGTTTGTCAACTTCAGGTAGTTCCATTTAGTTAAATAAATGACCCATAAAGCCAATAATACTATAAAATCCTTTGTCATCTCATTATCAGAGTCATCTGATGACACAACAAGATTTCTCTGTTTCTGAACATAAAGAGCGGTTCTACCAAGTTCCCAACCCACATTAAGTACTGACATGTTTTGATGCTAACTTGGCCCAGCATTTTTGTTCTGTTTGGAAAATTCTCTACATAAAAGCCACTAAGGAGCAGTGATCAAGATTTCCTGGCTCCAAAACTTCTATCCTTCGGGAAAAAACCCAAACACATAAACAAACCTTAAAAAAATAAAATATCTTACCCTTCTAGGGATATAATCTTGTGGATTTGGCATAAGTGGGTGTTGTATTAAACTGCAGTATTTTCAGAACACACAAGAGATTAAGCAGTTGTGAGTTTTAAAGCATAAAGTGTACTTATTTTCAGTATTTTTTTTTCCCTGATTTTTTTTTTACATGAATGAGTTGAAATCTACAAATCTTTTATTTGGACAGATGTCGCGCACAAACACAAAGATACAAGACATGCTGTGTGCTCTCCAGCTCCCGGAACTCCCTCTTCCCTGAAGACAAACACACGCGGTAAGCTGCCAGGTCACCGTTAGCGGCTCGATCGACCTGTCTGAAGGCCAACCAACTGCTACACTTGACTCATCAGGAACTGCTCTGGCCAAAATCGGAGCAATTCCCAGAAATCAGAGAAAATACGGGACTGCCTGAAATGGTTTTGCTAACGCTTACTTAAGCTTTTGCTTTGCCCAGATGTACCTCTGTTTTCTCCCCTTACGCTTACAGGGTTGTTGACATCCTCACTGAAAAAAAAAAAATCTACCTTCAGTTGTTTTTTGGACAAAACAGCATATTGGGAAATCTCAGGCCTTTAAATGGAAATCTTTCAAACAGACAGTGATATTCCAGTAACTATCCTGAGAGAGAAGTGCTATGACTTCATCTGTTTAAACAGAAAATATTCAACAGTGGAGATAAATACTGCTCATCTGGAAAGGCCGGCACGTACGAAATCACCGAGACTGTCTAATTTCTGATAAGACCCAAGCAATAACCCAAACTCCCAGTCACGTGTTCTTTACACCAGACTTCAGTCCCATCTTCACCAAATCCTCGTTCAAAATCCCTATGGCACATATAGAAAAAATCACTCAGTACCTTTCACACGCATATACCTTGTGCCATTTACTGACTTTTGCTGTTTCAGGTTCTCTTACCTGACAACTTTAGTGCCATTTCGAAACACTTGGATATCTACTGCGTAATTGCCATCAGCATGGGCTATCAAGTTGATTTCTGAAAATTCTGCCTATGAAAAGAAGATTCACATTAGTTAGTCTGGTTTATTTTACCTTTATTTTCCTAAATTCCTTCTTTTAAGCACTAGTACCTGAACTGCTGACAATATACATTTATCCAACAGTTTGCCACATATGACATATCACACTTGAATAGATTCTACTACAAAGACAGCAAAAAATAAAAGAACTTCATGAAAAAGGACTGTGGAGGAGTAGCAAGTCATTCATGTCTACAGGGAAGTGCAGAGATTGTATTTTTGCTTTGTATGTTGTTATCACAGATATTAATACAGACTCAACAAACAGTTACGTAAAATTTTGAAGAAAACAGTACAAAATCAATATTAAAATAATTGTAACAAATAGAATATTTGCTTATAGCATTTACTGTCTCTTCATATAATATACCCCTTTCTATTTCCTTTATGTACATTCTCTTTTCCTTTTAAAATATCTGGGGCTAATAAACAATTGACTCACAAATAAAGAGCTTTCTGAAAGTATCTTCTCACATTGGAAATGCGGAATTTAAAAGGCATCACTTCCATACTCTGAATCTCCAGTTATTTGAAAGGAAAGGACAGGATGTTTTTCATTTTTCCCCAGCCTTTCATCAGCTCAGGCTCTCAAGGCACTTCACAATAACATTACACAGCAGAATAATTGAAATGCAGCCAACTGTCTTCTAGCGGATAAATAGAAGCGTCTTTGCTGTCCCAGACACCAATACAGAACAGAGCGTGTCAGAATTCCCATCAGTTGCCTCTTGGAAAATGGTATCGCCAGAAGTCTTCCCAAGCAAAACCCCTCCGAGAACTTGGTGTTCAGGTAGGGCAGGTGTTGGCTGCTCTCCCCACCCTTCCCCTCAACTGCTGAAGAACGGGCTTCATCTCAAGCGGTGATGTCTCTCCACACGCTTAGGAACTTCCTTGGATTGGTGTTACCATGTTCTAAACACGAGGGCCAGTTTTCAGACGATTGTAAAAACAGTGCAAATGGTGAGAGACGGAAACATTCGCACAAGTGCCAATGTTAAAGAATCATTTAAAGTCTGTTTAATCTGAGATTGACAACTATTTTCTCCAATTAATAAACCACATTAAACTATTGCAAGGATTCACGACGTACATTTTGCAGTTTAAACGCTTAGTACATGACATAAAATATTGTATGGGATAGGCTGCTGTGAGCAGTATAAAAATACAATCATGTTTTCTGGTACTGGCAAAAGAACACTGAGGCAGCTGTTCATAACTCCATACACAACTCTCAGTGTTGGCGTGCCACAAAGTGATCAGTAAAGTTCAGAAGCTGTCAATCTCTTACTGATTAAAGGTGGTGCTGGTCCTACAAGAGGCCATAAGAAGGAAATTCCACGCTTACACAGAGCTTTTGTTATTATCTAGTTGGATATGTCCCTGCTCCTTGCAGGGGGGTTGGACTAGATGACCTTTGAAGGTCCCTTCCAACCCAAACCATCCTGTGATTCTGATTCTACTAAAGAGACAGTGCATGATGTCCACTCATGCTCTGATCTAGGTGTGAGTGGTATTTTGGGACAAAACAGCTTGCTTTCTTTTCCTGTCTCTCAATAGTCTTGAAGATCCCTGGCAAACCTTTCCACGTTTCCCAGCCAAGAACATCAGCAGATATTCAGCGGTGTAAAGAATGCAGCAAGTTAGATGATGTACTATTATGGTGAATTTAGATAAGTTGAATCTACATAGCTAGTGATAATTTTCCGTTACTCTTTGAAATTTCAATGACAAAACAATTCAGTTTAAGTACTGAAGCTTTCCACAGTAGCATCTATTCATGGAACTCAAGACTGAAAAGCAGTGAACAGACTTATCTGCCTCCCTAGTTTCAGATAAATAGCCAAAATTAAATAGCCGTAGTTCTAATGCACCCTGAATTATATCTCCATATTTATTCAGTGCTTTTTTAAAAATCCACATGCTAGCACTGCAACCAGGGTATATGTGTATTCTTAAGTGAAGGAATTAGCAATACAGAAACACAACATGTAATTCCTGGAGTGTCTGGGAAATTCAGTCTCCAACATGACATGCTCTCTTGTGCAAATTACGGTCAGAATCTCTAAAGAGCCACTTCAGAATGAAACATAATCAAATCTTTGAGCATGCTACTTAACTAGTGAGTTTTTTTGAAGTACAAAGGACTATCTGTCTATCTATACATATATGCATACAGAATCACAGAATCGTTTAGGTGGGGAAAGACCCTTCAGATCATCGCGTCCAACCACTAACCTACCACTGCCAAATACACCGCTAAACCAGGTCCCTAAGCGCCATGCCGGTGTGTCTCTGAAATCCCTCCTCGGAGGTCTCTGTTTATACATACATAGGTATTTGTATAAATACACAACTATAAAAATAACAGTCAGATTAAGTCATCCAGTTACCTGTTCCACTTTTATGTCATATTCTCCATGGATCTTTTTTCCACGAAAAGCCTTGGCCCTACAGGAAAAAAAGGGAGAGAGAAAGTCAAGGATGTATGTATCTGTAATCAGTAGCTACATAAAACCTTCCTGTACGGCCTTCACTGCCTTGAAAACACAACACATACTAACTGAGTCTACCTGCTACACCCTGACAGTTCTCCTCCTAGGACATCCCTGTATCCCTAACACCTCATTACACACCATTTTGTGGTAAAAAGCATACATAATGTGATTTTCAACATTAAAGTACACTGAAATACATATTTCATGATTAGTTATTAATACAGAACGCGTACCCCTGAGAAGATGTAATCCTGCTCTCGTTAAATCCCACAATGCCAGTGGAAATCCATTTCCCTGTGAACATCCTAACAGCCACTCCTGTTCATCTTTAGCCACTTAGTCCACTTAGCTGATTTAGAAAAACTGGTTCATTGGAAACGCTACGCTCAGAAGCCTTGCACTGCTTTTAAAGAGCGCGTCAGAGGTACTGGAGACTGCCATCACCAAATTTGTGAGCATCTGAGTTACTAATCAGTTGTGCTTTTTCTAGACTATGACTTGAGTCAACTGTCAGCCGCATGCCTTAGGCTTTGCAGTAAAAGGGAACAAAAAAAAACAACCAACAGCCTGTTGATAAAAGGGAACTCTGACGCTCTGAATCTGGGAAAGGGATACGGCACCAGTCTCTGCACCTGCTTTGCTCAAGCCAACGCTCAGACTACCTTTCCCACTTTTCTTATAGGCAAGCAAAAATCTGTTGCACAATCCAAAACCAGAACACCACAGAACATCTTCTCAAGTGTTTAAAAAAAAAAAAAACAAAGTAATTATGTCCATTTTCAACATCTGACAAAATGAATGCATTTCATCAGTGAAAGTAATGTATACTACATATTAAAACAATTCACTATTCTTTTCGGAAAAGCCTTTTCCCACTGAGGTCCAGAAGAGTTCAACCACTGTTTTCAAGAGTGGAAGAACCAAACCATAACAATCAACGAAAACATTGCCTTTGGCAACATATTTCTTAAGGATATCTTAGGTGCTATGGATAACGATGGCAGACAGCAAGGGAAGCGTTTATACTCAAATGGCACAGGAAAATGCTGCCCAAGAACTGATTCTGTACCGACACACCATTGGTAAGAAGAGAACAATGAAGAAAGCATTCGTATGGTTGGTTCATGCTGTTTTCTTGTAATAAATAAACATGAAATATGAAGTTTGAAATTCATTTTCTCATAGGAGGTGCATACCAGCGTAACATTACCAAATATTTTTGCCAATAACAAGAGTAGAAGTTAAATACTCTGGATCACAAGTCTCACTTAAAGAAGTATTATCCAACATTTATTTTTCTTTCCAAATTTTTTCTGAAATTCCATCTGGGGAATATGAATGTTGCCTCTTGACAACTTTGAAGATGTCTGGCCATGGCTTAAGTTTTATAACGCTGTTTACACCGAAGCATTCGCTGGACCACGTTAATCTGATGGGTGCAGGAAAAGCAAGGACATCCCCAAGGATTACCCTGGGAGGAGTCCATGAAAGCCAGGCCAGAGAGGAAGGCGTCCTGTTCAAGGATAACACCACGTCTGCCTCAGGAGAAAACCAATTCATAACAACAGACAACTTAAATGTATTAGGTGAAGTTTTACCACTTCAAAAAATATTTAAAACTCCAATTCTGATCCCCACGAGCGCTAAGTCCATTGCACATATTGGTGTGTGCTCGAAACATGAGTTAATTATTAATTAGTGAGATGCTATTCCTTTAAATTCAGTCTTTCTACTGAAACATCATTTAGATGAGGCAACCTCTAAACAACTCATCTCTGGCAGGACTCACATTTCAACGAATGCCTTCAGCTTTGAAAACAAACAGCAATAGCAAGTACTGACGTTAGGCAATCCAGGGCTTGAAAACAAAGGTGACATTTAAACATCTAAAGAGACTTAACTTCACAACAGCTTTAACCAACTTCTATAAAACTGTATAATATTCAATAATATTCCCAAATATTGAGCCAGGAACTGCAAGAATTTGTCTTGGTATCTTTAAAAAATAACTTCGAGCAAAAAGTCATGATTTGGTCATTTCAGGATAAACTCTAGAAAATTCTTAGCGTGAGTTTGCTGTGAAACAGAACTAGTGTTTATTTTATTTACTGTGCTTAGGAAATACAGTCATGCCCTGCTTGAATTATTTCCCATTTCCAATATGAGAAATGTGCAATCCTGTCACAAAGACGTTTATTATATGCTTAAATTAATACTTGTCTTACTGAGGGGAGGTGGGGAACAGAATTCTTTGATGTTCTTGATTTTGAGGATTTCATGGAACCGTAGTTTGCATCAGTAAAGTTAACAAAATAAGTGTGCCCCAATTCAAGTGACATTTGGCTGCCCATTGTTGATGATTTCCTGCATTATACACAGGAAAGAGAAGGAAAGAAAGAGGTACCATTACACCATTATCCATCTGAAACTCGCTGGGTAAAACAGTTGCTTTCCAAAGCTCAAATGCTGATAAAATAGCCAGCTACTAATAGGAATGCTGCCTGCTGGAGTTACTAGCATGACCTTGTATAGTCAGAATCTTTCCAAAATATGTGAAATATTGATGCATTTCTTGCTTCACAATTCATTTTCTGGATAAAAACCTTGCACATTTACAGTTGAACAACTACAGACTATACAGTGCCACAGAGGCAGCGCAGCAGGAGCTCATACCGCGCACTGAGCTTTGGCGAGGACAACGAATGAAGCAGTCATCCCTAAACACACTTCAGATACGTACAAGCCACCCGAAATACTTCCCTCAAGCTACACAGCGTCTGCGTACCTGTCCGTAGGATCTTACTGTGCCGTGAGACCAATGTGGTTTCCTCTCATATAAACAAACAATATTAACACTGGTTGTACTTCCACCTGGCAGCAAAATCACCAGGAAAAGCATTTGCTAGCATGCAAGAGGTTTGTATTTATTCAGTTTGCATTCTTCAACATCGCGATGAATCGCTTAGCAGCAGCAGCCTTTACCAAGGTCAAAAGCACGCGCCCAGCAAGCACGCGGGGTCCAGCCGGGCACAGCACCACTCGCGCGTGCAAGCCTCCTGCTTTCACCCCATGCGCAGCCCTACGCAGCCCCATTCCCCGTGCCAGTTCACTGCAGCACTTGTGGTTCTGTACAAACCACACAACATGCAGAGGAACCAGCTCCTTCTGAACACCGATTTCTGGGCACGCCTGAACAGTGAACTGGTGACTGATCCCAACAGTAAGAAGGCTGTACGCTCAAAAATAATCAGAGTGCCAGTTTACTGCAGCGGGGCCAAGGTTTGTCCATCGTTTAGATCAGGAGCAGCCTCTAGAGCACACAGATTGCTGACTGTCAACATTTATAAACAGCTAGCATAACCCACTTCAAGCACGGTAACACGTGTGTCTGTGTGTGTGTACACAGCAGCCTCCAGTAACTGGCTCACTGGAATTATCACATGCATGTAAACATTTTGGCAGACTACTGACACGGAACCAGACAGGCTTCCAGGGACTTAAAAAGTGTGGCACACTAGTTCTTACAAAAAAAAACCCAACAAACAAACAAACAAACAAACAAAACATATAAAATATATAAATAAATATATATATATAATATACAGTTCTTATAAAAAAAAAAAGAGTGATAACTTCTGCCAATAAGGTAACATATAAACAACTGCATTCTAGTCTATATTTTAAATTCATTTAGGTCACAACAGAATTGAATTCTTAACATTTTCTTCTGTGCCCAATGGCACAACACGGTCTTTTTTTTTTGATATCACATTGTTTTCACCTGTATGATGTGTCTCAGCCTTCACTGTGTATCTTGAAACCACTGTCTCTGCTACCACCACACCAATCTGGTCGATGGTAATATACAGAAAGAGAATGACAAGGACAAGACCAAGCACTTACGGTGTAGTGTGTACCAGCACGTGATGGAGCCGTCCCCGACGGCCCAGCACTGGAACTGTCACACGGTTAATTCTATCAGGCTCAAGGGATTTCCTCATCGCTGATCTGCCGGTTTTACCATGGATCATGACAGCACCCGAGCAGTTTAAACTGAACAGGGCAGCAGAAAACATCTGTAGGAAACACTTACCCTCTGGTACAGGGCTCTCCTTTCCTGACTTCTGCAACCTGGAGCACAGAACTTGGTTAAATACACGTGTATAAACCACGGCTGTGCGCAGCCTGTCTGCTGCAGAGGCACTGGACCGCCACACCCTTCCCCATTCCCTTTACTGGTGATGGCCAAACTCATGAAAAAGCACAGAGTAAACATTTTCCAGCAGATTCTCCTGACCTGACAGTAGAGAAGTTGCCCAAAGCCTCTAAAAGTGTAAAAAAAAAGAAAGCATGAACAATCTAGAAATAAAGAATGCAAGCTTATTAAGCAGCAATTATTCCGTATCCCTTTCTGTGCTGCACGTCCCCTTTGCTAGAAAGGGTTGGGGTTTGGTTTTTGTTTTTGTTTTTCTCAGAATAGTTTTATATGTAGCACCTTCAGAAGCTTCCACAATCTCTGATTCAATTCTCCTAATTTATTACTAGACTTTTTTTTTCTTTTAAGAAATTCTCCTATGTCCTTGGCATATATGTTATCTCCCGTAGTCTGATTATTTGAACAAAACAGAGCCCTTTTATTATTTCACAGCACGCTTTATGGCAAGATATAGGGGACAACCTGTTCCACCACGGCCATCACCACAGGCTACAGGGGAATTCTGGCCGGGAGCCGCGTTACTGCTCCCCTCCTTCTGCACTGCCCTGGGCGCCTGCAGCCGTTCCTCTCACAGAAATCCTTCACAGCGGGCAGGCAGACGCCTCTCAGGTCTCTTCACATCCCATCTCCTCTCCACTTCTCTCAGCCGGGCTGGGCCCAGTCGGGCCCAGTCGCCGCCCGGCGGGAGCCAGAGGGTGAGGGGTGCAAGGCCCACACGGCTCGCGCCTCCCCCTCTCTGCCCCCGCCCAGCTTCTTCATATCTTCTCTACTTTGTTTTTCCCTTCTTAAATACGTTACCGCAGAGGCGTTATCACAGAACATTCTGCTCCCAACTGGCTCGGCCCTGGCCAGCAGCAGGTCCGCCCCAGGCCCCGGCTGAGTCCACTGAACAAAGGGGAAACAACTTCCAGAAGCTGCCACCTCAGGCCCCCTCACTGAACAAAACCAGAACAGTCTCCCAGCCCAAGAACCATCTTTGCTGTTTTCATCTATGTGTTGGTCTGCTATGTGCCTGAACGCAGGGTTTTCACTAGAGATCTAATCAAGAAGAAAATGCCTCCCACTCTTGAATCTCCCATGTGAGCTTCAATTTTCTGGGTCTTTTGAACAGCAGGCTTTTTTGAAAAAGCCTAATTTTCTGCCCACTCAAGGTGAAACAAGTAGTCTTTCAAGACCAAACACCAGTCTGCTATTCTGGTTGTGTCTCAAGATCCCCCACCTCTGATTGTGTAATATTTACCATCAGCCCATGACTTCTGTGCAAGTATTTACAGTCACGATGTAATTTCTGTGGATCTTCTTATTTTTGAATTAGACGACAAATGGAAGTATTTATAAATGTTCATTCCCTCATCGCCAGAAGACCTCATAGGTGATGCAACATAGTATAACCTTTTCCAAATCTGTTAGACTCATCAGAGCGACTACTACACTTTCCCATGGCTCGGTTCATGAAAATATTTTGTACTCATGAGAGGAACAGAAAGTCCCAACTTTTACACAAACATCACTAGCCAAATTGCAAAATATTGCTATTCTAAATACTGATGAAGGCTTTAATGGTTCTGAGTGCTCTAAGACTCAAACTGCATATTCTGCACCAGTAACTCTAAGTTCCTTAATCTGCTCTAGCCACTGCAATAACAGTGCAGGCTGAAGTGACAAAGTTAAATTTGCCATTTCCAAGTCTCCCTACCACATAAGAAGTCTGTTCTTTCCAACTGCTCGTCCTGCTGACAACAAAGATCAAGCACTACAAACTGTCAGTGAGCTCTTCTACTGTTTACAAAGTAAGGCACTCTCAATTACCTTGAGTAAGCGGCAAAAATGGCAGATCACGCAGCCACCCGTGCTTGCTCTATGATGGGAAAAAAAACAAACCTTCTAGAAACAGCATCTAGAGATATTTTAGTTTCTTTTTTTCTTATTGAGATAAAGAAAACAAAGTGAGCCTAAAAGACTTCACATCAACAGAAGGTGATTTCTGACAACGTCTGAAAAGCCATAAAGATCAGCACAGAGTGAAAGAATCTTCAAGACTGAATCCGTATTATTGATAAACTCTTCAACAGAAATGTATCTGCCTTTTAATTTTTCTATCTACCCTGAATTTTCTAGGCGCTCTAAATGCCCCTAAGCAAGACGTGTGACTGTGTGAGGTGAGAAAATTGGAATCCATTGTGCCTGGAGACATGACAAGGTGATACTTCATACAGAACGTGTTGGGCTAGCACGTTGCTTGAATTTTCACCTTTGAGGATCCTGCACTTAATGTAGAAACTGTATCTTAAAAACCTCTCCAGCTAGCTCCCTCTGTGCTCATCCTATAGATGAGGTTCTGAGCAAACTACTCAACAGGAGGTATGAAAGAAGGGGAACCCCACAAGCATTTCACACCCTTGCAGCAATACTTAGAATCATAGAATACAGTCACAGACTGGTTTGGGTTGGAAGGCACCGTTAAAGCCCACCCAGTCCAACCCCCTGCCAGGAGCAGGGACATCTCCAACCAGATCAGGTTGCTCAGAGCCCCGGCCAACCTGGCCTGGAATGTTTCCAGGGATGGGGCATCCACCACCTCTCTGGGCAACCTGGGACAGTGCGCCACCACCCTCAGAACAGGCATTTTTTTCTTTATATCAAGTCTGAATCTACCTCCCTCTATTTTAAACTGTTCCTTCTCTGGCCATACCAATACTGAACTAGATTTAAATGAGTGAAGGACAAAAAGATTTTTCAACGATCAGCAATTGCTTTGATCTTTGGCTCAGAGATCCTTTCATCTCCATGACGTACAGGAATACTGGAGGCCTCACTTGAATCAAGATCCCAAATCATCGGTGTAGAATAGTTGTTCCATTTTTTTTTTTTTACACAACTGGAACTTACGCTTTTATGTTTATACTTAAGACAGCCCTATGCTGCCCTGTTTCTCCATTAGAAAACCTCATCTCCACAGCTCTACTTAAGAAACGTGGTTTAGCATCTTCCTAGATGCAGTAACGGAGCGTATGTCTTTTGCTGCCCTCTTCTGTAGAAAGAAATGTATACCAGATTTGCCATTTCTAATCACAGACCCATGATCATCATTCTGGCTTTACTGGTTTTAAGGCAGGTGCACTGGTATCGACCTCCCTTCGAAAGAGCAGCAGGGGCCAGGTGGCAGTCACAGGCAGGAGCTGGCTGAAAACAGGGCAACTAGTTCGTTATCGTACACTCAGGTGTATGCCTGTGCGGAGCGATGGATGCGGTGCGCGGCACGTAGCATGGACCTGACCTGCAAACAGTTTCTAGATCTACTAGCAAAAGCACGGGAGCAGCAGCAGAGCACCCTCTGTGCTTTTAACGCAACATTAGCAAAACCCCACAAGGACATTAATCGCTGGCGTCAACATTAAATGGCTAGTAATTGCTAGTGCTCTCTGTGCTCCTCTCCTATTGTAAGCTGAATTAATGAAAATTGTTAGGGTGGGGTTTTTTCCCCCCTCTCAGACACGCGCACGCACGTACGCGCACCCCGTTCCTGCTGGCCTCACGACAGTCTCCTCCGACTCCAAACGAGATCCGCGGCGCATCAGAAAGCCGGGTGGTACCGCTGATGTAATCCCCCCACTGCGGCAAGGAGGATTCATGCACTGGGCTCGACAAAACAAAAATATTAATTTAGCAGTTATTATGGAAAAATGAGCTTCAGAAACACGCATTTTATTTACCCACTAGCTTTGGAGGAGGGTCCAAAATGCTGCCATGAAAAACTAACTGCTTCAAGACACTCGAGTTACAACAGCCATCAGAAACACATTATACCGGTAATGCTCAGTACAAACACCTACCAAGAAAATAGGAAATACTTTTGCCAGTATCACCTTTTTTTAAAATGCCACATTCTGCAGGAAAACACATGGAATGCTGTAGCAGATTACCATTTTGCCACTTGCAGGGAACCTCACTATATCCCTTCTCTGGTCATACTTTCAGACATATCAGTGCTTTTATCCTAACAAATCACCACTAAAAAAAAATTTCAAACAGAATACTACATTAGCGAAGACCTGAAAATACAGTACTTGTTTTTTAGCTCCTGCAAAGCATGCATAAATGGGTCCTTCTGAAAATATGGCAGGGAATATATTTTAGCAATACTCTAGCCCTTTCACTAAATGAGTAGCCTCTTCTGCTCAGAATTAAGCTTCCCGAGTATGTTATAAAACTTAACTAACCACTCAGTATTTTAATATTATAATTAAAAGTATAATCACACCTAATTTTGTCTGTATTTAAAATATCCATGTTTGGTCCACTGATTTTAATATTATCTAAAAAGCCAAATAACTAACAGCCTATGTTCCTTAGGATGTTCAGCTTCCCACTATGGATCAGAGAACAGAAGAATTTTCCAGTACTGCTGAAGGGAGTGAGTTATATTTTTCTATACGGTAAACTGGCACCACAGCTAATACACCAGACTGGGAGCATTACCCACCCCTTCCCCAGGCGAGGCTGACCTTGGGAATATAGGCTTTAAAAATTCTTACACAGGAACAGTCCATAAAATTAAAGGTCAGGTAAAGCCTATTGGGATCTGGAGCACAACACATCCCACAAGTCTGAAGGATGTTGTGGCACAAAGGGGAAGCCATTAAAGATGAGAAACATGGCCAGGATATAGGACAATAATTTTCATCAAAGTAGTGTCTGACAGGTTTAGATTTTTGTAAGCAGCTGTGCAAACACTTTATTTCTTATAGTACATCTAATTAGGAGCTGAATTTAAAAAATAATAATAATAAAATCTCCCTGAGGCTGAACAAGGAGCTCTATTCCAGCACCCCTCTCCCTTCCCAGTTGAGTGCTGTCCTTTTTTTTTTTTTAAACAACTAAATGCTGCCAAATGTGACATCCACTGCCAAGAAAACTGTAGTGTCACAGACATAAAACAACTCAGATGCAAACATTCTCTTTTGACATATATTACAGCAATCGTAATAATTTCATAATGGAACGATTCACATTTATGGGATTAACTCCCCCCGTGCCCATAGGAGAACAGGACCTGTTCTCTTTTGCACACAATAGCAAAGGTTGTTCCAAAATCTCGGAGATTTGAGCAGATCTGCCCTCAAGGAACTGTACCGTGGAAAGACCGCTTTAAATTCAGCTGGCAACGTATAGCATGTTAGTGGAGGATGCCCAGGAGATGAACTGAATCCAGCCCAACGTCGTTTGTGGGCTGCACCCGCCCACTTTGGTCCCCAGCGGGAAGCGGCTTATGCTACCTCTCCACTACGGATCCTTGGGCAACCACCAGTCTGCAGCTCACAGCGCTGATTCACTTGGATGGGAGCTGTCAGAGAAAACGACGGGAGCGCTTTTCCCACGAAGATGCTGCCATTTGGCAAAGAGCAAACTAGCAGGCATGTGCAAGCCCCCTTACGTAAGATGAAAAATCTGCAGCGAGTTACTGGTAAATATTTTCACTAGTGAATTTATGACTCTGGGCAAGGATGATCATCCTGGTGAGTAAACAAAACATGGACAAACAACCGCATTCAGAGTAAGAATACTTTCTTGATTATTCCACAATAAGGCCTGTTGGGACAAAAATTCAGGATGTGTTGAAAACCTTTCTGACTCAGAGATCTGGGATATCCACACCAAAAGCGTAACTCGCTTAAGAAAGAACGGCTGCTGCACTCGTTCTAGTTTGCTACCGCACCAGCACAGATCAGCCTGCAGTTACATCAGTGACTGCTTCGAGACAGCTCTCGTATCGCACTCCCACACAGTGGCAGACTGGCAATTTTCTCTGAAGTCCTGCTTTTTTTCAGTTGTGAAGCAGGAGAAAAAAAAAACAAACAAACAAAAAAAAAAAAACCCCAACCAGAATAAAACAAAATGAACAAGTAACCCCTAAACTTCTAACAGCACAATCGAAAGAAAACTCACCAGGCTTTGCAGACATAGTTCTCATTTTTTTTTAAAGCTAATCAGTAAAATATTTCTGGCTACTTTTCAAGTAATTTATTTTCTATCTTTGGTCCTGTGTACGCCACTGCAGAAGCTCACTCTTATCCCCAGTAGTTTTTCCCACTTTATTTTCAGTACCATCTCTTTTCTACAGCAATGAGCCACAACCTGCTGAGCGCTCCGTTCCGTAACGTCGCCTGAAGCTCCTGCAGTCGAGCCTCTCCAGTCCCACAACCGTTTGCTACGTTCCTTTGCCCAGCAGGTACGTCATAAAGCAAGTCACGCTGCTCTGTTACGGATGGAATCTGATCTGCTGTTTGTTAAAAAAGATTTCTTACTAATGGATCTCATTTTTTGATGGAATTTTTAAAGATTTCTTATCAGTGGCTCTCATTTGTTGATGGCGCAGTTAGAACACGACTAATGGTAGTAAATAAGGACAGATTGTTTGGCCGAGATTCAGGGGCAATCAAAACCAGTCTCAGAGCCGTTTGATAAAGCCCGTCGCGACGATGAGCCCTTTAGCAAAGCCCGTCGCGATGCTGGGTTTGCTCTCCGTGCCGTTCACGCTCTGCCCCTTCAGGCACCACCACTTAAGACAGCACCCCCCCGTGTCCCCCCCTCCGCAGCCGTTTCACCGGACTCCATCCGGCCGCCCGCTTCCGACAGCCACCGCCCGCGGGCCTGCCGTGACGTCACAGAGAGGCCGCACGCCGGCCCCGCAGCGCCACCTGGCGGGCGGGCAGGGGAAACAGCTGAGCGGGGGGCAGCGACGGGAACGGGACGGGGCGGGTCTGAGAGCGAGATACCCGAGGTTGTGAACAAAGCAGGAACTCGCTCTCGCCGCCTACGGTCCGCCACAGCTCTGCCTCCGCAGCACCGCTGCGGGAAGGGAAACGGCTGGAGCGTCTCGGGTTAATTAACACAAAACAATCGCACGTACAAAACAATCGCCCCGCCGGGCTGCGGGGGATTTTTCACCAGTTGAGGGGATACACGAGTACAGCGGCCAATGGTCAGAAGCCCCCACTGCCTTTGCTTTTACATTTTATCTTCATTTGCGAGACTGAAAAATTGGAATGTTAAAAAAAAAAAAAAAAAAGGCATCATTATTTACTAAAAAGAATAACGGCTCGACTAGATTCCCTGAAGTTTTATTTCTCCCAGCACAGAACAACCTCATGCATAAAGCTGTGTCACGTGAGGAGGAAGGGAAAATGGCAGGCCACAGCCAGAGCTCGCCAGCGTCTAGTCCCCCACGATGGGATGAAATTTAACACAGAATCCCAGACTGGTTTGGGTGGGCAGGGACCGTTACAGCCCACCCAGCCCAACCCCCTGCCAGGAGCAGGGACATCTCCCACCAGATCAGGTCGCTCAGAGCCTCGTGCTGGAGCAAGGTGAACGTGAATTTCCTGTCTCTCTCTCATCAGCACAAACGAGCGACAGGCCAGCACCACCCCAGGTACCAGCCAGGCTGAGGAGGTCACCTCCAGACCACATCTGAACTTCCACGCCGGAGATGAAAGACAGCACAGAGCGCTTCACAGCAAACGGAGACGGATTTATGGAGCAACAGAAACAGCAAATATGAGTCCTCCTAAACTACCGCGTTGTAAAATCACAACCTTCAAACCTAGCAGCCGAGTCTTAAAACACTTTATCATTTCGATACTTGGACAAATCATAGTATTTTGAGCATCTTTTCTGGATTTGACAGCATGAAGAAAGTATTCCTTCAAGGGCTTAATTCAAAACCTCAATATTATGATACTTTAACTAATGCTCAGTTCTAATATGAGACAACATCGAATGCATCACTTGATTTAGATTTTACTGAGTTGGGCTTTTTTGTACTATTCCCCTATAAAAGCGATTACAACTTTTTGTCTCAGCCCTGGATTCACACTTTCTTACTCCTTTTCCCTTCCTCCCCCCCCCCCCCCCCCA
>WHYT01014717.1:0-22951 GCA_009806455.1 Tetrax tetrax
GGGGCGGGGGGGGACGACGACAGGGAACGGGCATTACCTGAAACTGTGTTACGGCGTTGCAGCCTCCCTCTCTCCCTCCCGTCCGTCCGTCCCTCTGTCTGTCTGTCTGTCTCCCCGGGTGGATCTCGTACCTGCGGTCTGGCGGCTTGGTTCTCGCTGTTAATTTTGCGTGGTTTGGCTTATCGACGCGCGGGGGTTGATGGCTCACTTGTGTAAGTTCCCGGGGTTTATTGTTATGGATGCCTCCTTGCAGATGATGGTCAACTTTCTGCCTTTTATTTTGATAATGCCTGCGTGTTTCTCTCTGTCTGCATGTAAATAATTACGTGCTGCATCCCAGGGTGCACGTATATGTGCCTGTGTGTGCGCATAAACATGCATCCGTGTGTACGAGAGACGCGGAGGAAAAATAACCCACCCTGCTGATGCACACCGAGAGGGTTTTGCTCCGTTTGCCCAGTCCTAATGCCCTTTAAAGACACGGTGCATCTTTTGTTTGTTTGCTCCTTGAGATTTCCTGCGACTGTCATCTTGTTTTAATGACAACTTATTTGGGGTGGGTTTGAGGAGGAAGGAAGTTTCAAGTTTTGGGATCTCTCCTCTTGTTGGGTGTTGTGGTGAGTTGCAATATTGTTAAAATCGTGATGTGCTGATGATGTGCCTTTATTTGATACTTTATAGGTCACTATCACATGACAAAGGCTTTGAGACAGTTTCGTCTTCGCCTGTCTGTAATTTCCATTTGCCTTCCTGGGTAAGTATGTAAACTGCACACAGGAGAAAAAGAACTTGGTTGTTGTTGATAAGATAGAGCTTCTTGTGCTGCCACTTTTTACGTGGAAGACGCTTGTTCAGGCTTTAGCGCCTCAGAAAACATGTCTTCTCTGGGTGCTCGTAGCAGCTGCTGGATTACAAAGTTTGTAGGTAGGGGTGGGTCTGAATAACCTGAGAATTAAAAGGCTGTGATATTCAGATCTCTTTTAACTTCTTTTCTTTTTTCTTGTTTTTTCTTAATCCGTGTTTTGTAAAGATAATCAGCTGATTGGCTTGGGGCAAAAGTTTTAAACCAAAGTAACATTAGAATATGCAAAGTGCAACACACAGGTCGAAAACTTAATGAGAATGTGAAGTCCTTTTAAAATTTAGTAGTAGGACAACTATGAAAATATAAACAGAACAGGTAGTTGGAAATCTCTGGAGGTCAAGAATCAGTGAAGTTTAGCAGAACTGTAATACTACTGCAACAGGAGTTGGTTCAGTTTCAACATGTAAACTGAGAGCTAATTAGAATTCTGTCTGTGGTCATTCTGTGTTACTGTTTTTTCTTTTGGCATTGATTAATGCAGGTACCTATCAACCTGAAAGATGAATCTTAGTGACTAATTTACTAGTATTCCTAAACTTTCAGGTGCACAACTTTATATGCTGGGAAAAGTTTTGAAACCTCTTGAAGGGTTTGACATCTTTTAAGCTGAAATAAAAGTGGTAGTTTAAAGGAGAGGTTCTAAATTTGTGGGGTCGCATTCGTAGATGACGTAAAGCGAGTGGCACTTGAAGCGCTTCTCATACAGTCGCCCATGCTGGCACTGAACTCCATTTGGCCCAAAATGGGGAAGTGGGAGGTAATATTATTTTTATTAATGGTACTATTGTGTACGTAATTAAAAACAAGACAAGACATGTATTTGAGGTAAGCTTAGTACTCATACATGCGAATGATGAATAACATTCTCTTGACCTTTTCCAGGCAGCGTATAGCAGACATAGGATAAGTGATGGTCCTAAATGTGCTGGCTCGAAGGGGGCTGTTGGGAGCAGCTGTTCTGGTGTGATATTATGACCACAAAACTAGGCTTAAGGCTGGGATAACCACTGTGGGGAGATGGTTCAAAGGGAGGATTCTGCCTGTTCTCCAGTTCCTGTAGATTTACACCCAAATTTCAGTTTTTCGGATTTTGTGGGCAGTGAGATTGGTATGTGTAGGTCTGAGAGTATAAAGCACCAAATTAAATTACTGGAATTCTTTACGACAGACTAGTTGCATAGGAAAATATTTCTTTCAGTTGTATAGCATTACTGACAAGGATCATGTTCTGTGTAGAGTAATGGGTGTAACGATTTTTACAAAGTAAAAATGCATTGGGAAATTCAGAAGCTGGCAGACAGACTTCAAACTGTTGTTCAGAGCTGAATACAAATGCACTGATTTCTGAACTTAATTTTCTGTGTTTTCAGGTAAGAGTCAGATTAGAGTGCTGTAAGTGCCAAGGACCTTTTCTTTATTTGAAGTACTAGTAAAAGGTACTAAAGAAGAATAGCTCAGAACTTGCTTCAGGTAGTATCGTCAATCATTTTCTGTTTTTAGTTTTATGTGATGGAGTCTTTTGGATGCATGGAAGTTTGGTCCTAGAAATGAAGTAGTGATCATAATCTCCTCACAACTGTAAGAGAAGTGGACCTCAATTTTGTGTGTAGTGCTAAACGTAGGTCTTACCTGATGTTGTCCTGGTGTGAGCAAATTGCAAAGAAAGGAAGGATAGGGTATCTTTTTTTTGAAGAAAAAGGCGTAATAGAAGCTTTTTAGGAAGCAGAGAAATATATTTCCTCATAGCTTAAAAGAAAACAGTAATAAAAATAATGTGCCTAGTTAAGGGGAGAATAGAGATTTCGTTGGACTTGTCTGTGACTAGAAGCTTCCATTTGCTTTAGGGAGGTTTTTTTTTTTTTTGGTAAAAGTGAAGATTTCTTTTCTTATACGGTTCTCAGCAAAGTAACTGTTTATGAATGGGGTTTAGTAATTCAGTCTTGACATACAGGAGAGACACCTGGGTTCTGGCCTTGGTTAACAAGCACCGGGTGGAATGCTGGCGTGTCACGAGCTAAAAGGGGGTGAGCTGCTTAGCAAGGGGCCTTGTGAATGCTTCAAAAACTGGCCCAAGATCTCAGAAGTTCGTTGCATACTACTATCCCCCTTGGCATAGCAAGCTGATAAGCCCTTTCAAGCAGTCACATAATTTAGCAGAAATGTAACTGGTTTCTGTGTTGAAGTAAACTCTAAATACTTAGGAAGCTTGCCCTCGATGCTTTTGAGTTTTTGGAGGGCTGCTTTCTGTAAACCTGTCACCTGCGAACAGGAGGTTTCAACAGGAGATTTAGTTAGGAAGGGAGCGTAGGAGTGATGGAGAGAGGAATTTGTCCATGTTTATTTTCCCATTCAAGGAAGAAAACCTTTCTCTTTCATAGCTGTTGTGTGAATAATTAAATATATTAAATGTCATTTTTTTCCACATAAAATATCAGAGGTAATCGTGCAAGTTACTTTGTAGCTAACGTTTTTTCTTTTCATCGAGAATAATTTTAATGCACTTCATTCTTAAATTAGTGGTTCCATAGCTTGCGATCCTGTAAGCATGTGAATATCTTTAAGCAGATGACAAGTCTTGTTAAATTCACTGATACGATTGCTCATATTCAGAGCTTAAAGTTATTCCAGGTTGCTGCCGCTCGTCGTCTGCGGGCTGAGGATGCGCAACATCTCTGAAGCTCAGTCAACATGGCGTTAGGCAGGGCAGTCTTCTGGCGTAAAGCTGGTAGCAGAGTGATGTGAAGAGAGTAAATTTTGACCAAGTGAGCTGGGGAGAGTTACTCTTCCACTGCATGTAGTGGTTGGGAAGGCGCAGGGGAAGGAGACAAGACCTGTGGTGTGCAAAGCTCTGCTGTGATGGGAAAGCTGTGAATGCACCTGCAGTGAAATCTGGGCACCTGGGAGGTGAAACACTGCCTCTCTTTCGACAGCACGTGGCACTTGCAGTGTTCAGGCTTCCCTGTTTATTTGAAGGTGGTGCCTTGGTGGAGGAAGGTGCTATAAATTAAAGTTGGAACTGGACTGAAACTCTGATTTTAATTTCTGAGTGTGCCACAGGCTGTTACTGCGAGCTCTGGCAGGTGATGCAGTCAAAACCAGAGGCCACTTTCCAAATTTTGGACCCAAGTCGAATGCCCTGCCGTGGAGGTGGCCTGCTGCAGCGCCCCGTGGAGTCAGTGGCACTGCTGTGGCCCGCTGACGGCTTCCAAGGTCAGAGTTTACTCTTGGAAGCACAGCCATGTGTCCCTTTCCCACCTGCAAATAGAGACTGAGGATACTTCCCTGTCTCACAAAATCATATGGTGCCCATATATTGGGACAATTTTCCTAAATGAATTAAGTTAGTTTTAAAGCAGTGTGGGTACTGTTTTACCTTACTGTAACCTTAATAATTTGTGCTTTCTTTGTTACTTAGGAGTCTGTAAAGCCGGATTGAAATAGGTCATTTGTGTTTCAAAATATTCTTGAGAAGAAACAGGAAAAAGTAACTTTCTGACTTCTGTAGTATTAACTTTATTTCTTGTCTTTCCACCGTGTTTGCCTCCTTTCCTGAGGTGTCATTGTCTCGTTGTCAGAAGATTATTAGGACTTACTTACTGTGGGGTTGTGGGGTTTTTTTTGGGGTTTTTTTTTGGTTTTTTTGGGGTTTTTTTTTTTAGATCAGTAATGATACAGTGTTTCTTTCTGCGAGCAATGTGGTGAGCCTGGTACTAGTGGACTTGTGAATTTCACAAAAGACTCCTACAAGCTGTCACCCTTCTTGACAGTTTCAGAAGGAGTGAGACCTGAACCAGCATAAGGATTACCCTAACTTTAAGAATGGCTTAATGGGCTGCTGTTTGATTGTATTGCTTGGAAAGGGAAAAAAAGACAAATGGCATGTTACTCTCTCAATAATAATGACATTATTAATAATTGGCAGTTATAGTCATTCCTTATTGATGTGCTTATGTCCTGTCTGGTGAAGTACCTAAGCCATACTGCAATCACACACCTCAAAACAAGGAGCAATCATTTTTATCCCTGTTTTAGGCATCTGAGATACAAAGCAGTGAAGGAGCATAGGCTTAATGGCAGTTTCGTAGCAGGTTAACATTAGCAGAAAATGGAATAAAATCTGCACTCGACTCCTTAGTTTTGTGTCCTTTGCCATGGTGTATGAAACTTTCCTTGGTAAATACCCATCTTGACATGTGAGTAATATCACTAAATTCTGTGCCAGGTGGGCATCTTTTGCTAATACTCAAATTTGATTCATAATCCTACTTTAAAAAAAAAAAAAAAAAAAAAAAAGTGGTATGAAGTTACTGACTTTCAATTAAATTATATTTAATGACAGGAGAGTCTGAAGTAAGAGGAGAGCTTAAGGAGAGTTGTTACCACTAAACGTGGTGTTTAAGCTGCTGTGTATATTACACTATTTATTATATTACATTATTTATTTAATACTGATTTCCTTGTATTAACTTTATAAAGTAAGATACTGATTTTCATAGTGAACTTTTGAAAATATACGTTGGTCTGAAATAGTTCTTTACAATTAAATTACTTTTCATATTCATAATCTAATGTGAAATCACAACTAACTTTCTTATGAAACATGGAAGCAGCTACTTTGATACTGTCTCAGCATTGTGATAAATAGGGTAAATTACTAATTTGAACTTTTACTTCTAAACCTGCTAACCATACTTCATCCTGTAAGATTTTCAGATTTGCTGGTTCCTGGTGTTTTGTTACTGAGAATATGGATTGGCTTTGACTTCAAAATAGGAATTGTACTTGAGGAGGAAAGCATACTTTGCTTAATGCCTGAGTGTAGACCTAATTGTAGTATTCTCACAATGATAGAAGCATTTTATTACTTTTAATATTTATAAATTCAATTACACAAAAGATCAATCGACAAAGAGGAAGAGCATGTTTTTGACACTTTTCAGTGTTCGTGCCTTTTCCTTCATAGCACACAAATACATAATGTAATAGCAAGTCCTTATGAGCATGGACAATTCAGCATGTGAAAATAAACTAGCTTCAGGCATCTCTGAGTACAAAGAAAGCTGGTACAACAAATTTTCAATTTTTAGTGAGGGGAAGTAAAGTTAACAGGATTTCATGAGACCACACTAAGAAAATCAGTTGCTTAGGAAGCATGGAATTTTTATTGTCAGAAATCTTCCACGTGGGTGTTTCGATAGAAGAGATTTTACAAAACGTAGCAATCGCTGAAAAGAAGAAACAGCATTTTATTGACCCTTCATGTCACAGAGAGCCTCATTCAGCAAAGATAAAAATAAGTCAGTGGACTTGCACAACGTGGGATCTACGGAACTTAATTCAAGTGGAAGCTCTCTTGACAAGAAGCTTAACAAGTCCTGTCTATGCCTTCCCTTGCTGAGGGGAAGTGGGAAGGTGCATCTTCCCTCTGCCTGTTTGGTGTTTTTTGTTTGTTTAATTATTTTTTTCTTTCTGAAAGGCAATATGTGTGTAGCAAACTGAGGAGTCTGCTTTGAGACATCATGAAATTGCAGTAACTGCATGCCTGGGTGCGGAGCTACTCTCCTCTTATGTAGGTGTAGCAACAGGAAGATTTCTGCTCTCCACACTCTCAGGAGGGGCTTCATCCTGCTCTTCTGAAACCCAGAATTCCCCGTGGCAGGGCCAGGCACACAGGTTAAAGGCTTGCTCCTTGATACTGTTGATGAGAGCTGAACTGGCCCGTAGCAGGATTCAAGTGAGGGGAGCTTAAACCTGCTCCTGGGCCTCTGGTGGGCTGGGTCGTGTATTGGCGAGCACACCGTACTGCTGAGCACGCTGGGCAGTACTTTACTGCTGTTGGGTTGATGGCTTTGAACCTGTACCTGCCAGTACTTTCCCCAGTATACTTTTTCTGCCAGCTACATAAGGACTTTTAAACATATGCCTTGTCAGAAGTTGTCTATTGTCTTTTTTTTCTTGTTGTTTTTGTGGGTTTTTTTTTTTTTTTTCATTTGTACCCGTGTCCTACACAATCAGGAGTTATCCAGCAATGGGAGTGGTTAAGGCACGTCACATGGTAATGGTTAGGATTATGTCTCTTGCAGTAGAATAGTAAGTTTTCACTCTTCAGCCCGTGTGCTCTTTTATGAAGCAAATAATCATAGGTTTTTGTTTATGTCTGTGAGAGAATGCATTATTTTGTGGTTGTCAAAGCAATATTTAAGAGAACAGCATCACGAGAGACTTGGAGATGAAGTTGGATAAAGAAAACCTTGGAAGAGAATGGAAGGAGTGAGGGAGAACTTGATTTCTTAATCTTATGTCAACTCTTCAGTGTGAAGGAACTCCACAGAAGTCAGAGGAGCTGAAACTTTGTAGTGTTCTACACCTGTTACGCCTGTAATTCCTCAGGAAAGCTGCAGATTTCACATTATTCTTAATTATTGGTGTGCAGATAGTACTGCTAGGGTCGAGCACCTGTTGTACTCTGTGATCAGTCCCTGACCTGATGTAGAACATTGCAGGAAGGCCTAGGAATAGAGAGGTAACTGAAATATGCAGAGTTCCCATAAATGAGAAGAGAGTGGAAGACCATAAAGTGTGAGAATGCCATACATCTTTTGGCACATACGCTATTTTGTTCGAGTATGTTTGCTTCCCAAGTTGGTTATATGGCTAGGTAAAGAAAACATTCTGATGTACTGCAAATCAATGGTTGGAGATGATGGATTTGGAAAGAAGTAGCATTATCACATCCACTTCGTTGGTAAGTCTGGCTTCAGATGTTCTTTCTCTTTCCAAAAGATTTCTTTATAGCCAGATTTTATGTTGAATAGTGCAAACTTCCTGCCTGGCTCAGTTCTAACCAGTGAGTGTTCCGTACCACAGAATTGTGAGTTTCAGGGTTTATCTTTTGTTTGAATATATCTGTATTTTTTTTCTTATTTAAGTAAAGTGTCTTTTATTTGTATTTCTTCCCTCTAATTTGTTTGAAATATTCTTTCCTACATTGTGTTAAACATCAGTCATCAAGTGCTCATAATATATTTTGAAACAAGTATGCAAAATTGCAGCGTGATCCAGCACTGATTACAGTGCTGTGGCATACGAATTAATAAGAAAATAAAAATAGCATCATTAATTTCCAGCTGCTTTTGGAGAAACAGAGGTGTTTGTAGGGGGAAATTTGGTGTCTGCAAAATCAAGAATGACAAAACTGGTAACAAATATATTAATGCAAGTAACTACTCACAATTTGCTTCCTCTGTTTTATTGATTAAAAACGGATTCCTGTGCTGAAAGAGTAAGCCAAAAGTCCAGTGCTGTTCTTTGTAAATTGTTGGACTAAACAAACAGAACAAGTGTCAGAACTAGAGCAAGAGGAGGAAGTTTTAAATTTTATTTCTTAGTATAGAAAACCTTTAACAAGGACAGTAAAGGATGGATAGCGAAGTGTAACGGTTGGTTGAATGTGTCCATTTCCTGTTAATATGAGAGAGGATTGCCTGTGTATGTGTGAGGGGAAAATTACCTTTTAAGTGTTTCCCTTGGTAGTAAATCAGTATTTTCCTTGCATGTCTTGTATGTGCTTGCTTGTGCGAGCTGTCTCACCTCAGCAGCAGAAGGTAAATAAAGTCTGTGGTTAGAAGTGACCCAGGCAAAATTTTACACTGAGTGCCCTCACCACAGTCAGGACTGTCCGTTTCCTTTGGAGGAAGCTGTCGAAGGGATCTGGATGCTCAGCTGCAGATTTTGAAATTGCCTAGTTTGCTGTTACTCAGGGCTGGCGTGTTGTTCAGGTGGGAGCTCCAAACAAAGCTTTGGGCCTGTGTGCCTGCAAAGTCTTCCTGGTTTTTAATCAGCAAAGGAGGATGCTGCCCTCCTGAGAGGCATGCCTAGAGGAAGCGGATTATTTATTTAAATAGTGAAGTGGACTCTCGAGGATGTCCCTGTCGAGCTTTCTGTTTCATTGCGCCATGTGGCGATGGCGCCAAAGAGAGGGAGAGGATGCTGGAGTGCGGGGAGGGAAGCACCTGAGAAAACTGGCCAGATACTGTGTTTTGTCTAAGGATTGTCCTGCTGTTTTCTGTGCCACGGATGATCTAGTTTCTCTGCACAGTCTTGCTTTCCTGGATGGACCTACAGGGCTGCATTTGAAGTTTACTGTTATTCTTCACTTCTGGAGACAGAAAGAGAGAAATCAAAACGGGAGGTGAGGCAGTCATCACAGGCATCCCCATGCCGTCGGTTGCAGGAGAGAAGGGCACGGTGCAGGTCTTCCAGTGAGGACAGTATGTGTTCTTATTCAAGGATCCTAGAGGGGAAAAAAAAAAAAATAAAATCTTTGTGAGTGGGGGATGGTGTTTTGTGGAGCGCTAACAGGCTTTACAGAGATTGAGCAGGGCTGAAGGAGAGCGCAGGGGCAGGCGCAGTGAAAGCAGGCAGGTTTTTACACCTCATGTTCCTGGCCCTTGTGAGCCTCTCCGTACGTACGTTTACGTGTCTGATACCTTGACACTCCAGTTGTACCTATTGAACTGATTTAAATCATTATTTTGGTCAATAAGCGCTTTGTTTAAACTCATGCTTTTAATCTCATTTTGCTTTAGTATTTTTGTGTTTGTTTTCTCGGAAGCAATCTCTATTGGTAGATGACTGTAAAAATATGTTGCTAAATATAGCCTTTACACTGAATTTGGCACTACTTTTCTTGTTAGTTCAGAGGATACATTGTATGCCTGCACACTTTCTAAGTGATTAGATGGCTTACCTGCATTTATTTAGATTGCAACTGTTAAGAAAGTTTTTATTTAGGACATGCCAAGTTACGCTTTTTTAAATTTTGGGCTTTAAAAATGTCCTGTTTAATAGAGCTACACTCACGCACCAACACACCCACATGCACACAAGTTAATGTGAATTGCGTTTACACTTAAAGTGCAAGTAAAGTGTTATCCCTAATGAGGAAAAGGATTCCACTGTAGCTGAATGCAAGCTTTTAGAACTACTACAACTCAAACTTCTCTGCTTTGCTCTCTGATGAGGGGGAAAACAAGTCATCTTGCTTTTTTGGTTCCTAGTTAGTTTCTCAGCTTTACACCAAACTCCACTAAGAGACTCATGAAGCAGAGACGTTTTCTCTGCAAATACAGTGGAAGTTACTACTTTCAGGCAACTTAGTTCTAAACCAAATGCTTGTTCCTGATCCTTCGATGAAGACTTACCTCTCCAGTATTTGAACTTTGTTTACAGTTTTGACATCAAACATCTGTAATTTACTTTAGTTTAGTATAAACTGAGTTACATAATATTACAGTAGAATTTAACATTGGTTTGTCATAATTTAAGGTAAATTACAATTGGACACTTTTTATTTCTTATTGTCAGTAACATCTGATTGAAATTTGAGTCCGATTTCTTTGTTCAGAAAGGATTCATTTGTAACTGTTTGTTAGGCTGAATATATTTTCGCAGACTGCTTCAGCATCCATTTTCCAAAGTTTCTGTTTGTAATAATGAATGCCTTGGGCAGTATCTTCCACCATTAAGGAACGCAGAGTAGCTCACTAGGTGACACTGTCACCATATTAACCTTTTTTTTGTGGGGGCTAGACCCCTCTGTAGCTTCTAGATAAAGATCAACAGATACCTGCCTGTTTACGCAGTTAGGTACTTAACATTTTTTTAAAAAAAGTGATTATTTAAAAATTACTCTTGCAAGCTTTCCTCTAGACTGTGTGGCTTGTGACTGTGAGTTTTAATGATCGAGAGGGGACTTTATAACTTCCAGGAATTAATCTAGTACCACTGGTGTCCAGAAACCAAAAAGGGAAACAAAGTTGGTTACTTGGTATGTATTACTAATGTATTAGATTAAGAAAGAGTAAGGGGAAAAAAAAACAACTTTAAATATGTCATAGCAACTCTGTGGGTGAAGAATCCTAACCCCCACCCTACCAAAATATTAATAGCATCTGGGCAGAGTTGGAGAGTTTGGTAACATATATTGACTCTGCAACTCCACTCAGTGTTTCTGCAGCAGGGGAACTGCGTGGCGGTACCTGTGACCGTTAAGGAACGCAGAGTTAGACCCCAGGTAGTAGAAGAGCTGTGCTCAGAGAAGTAGAGTGTGCCTGAGGCCTGGTGGCACAGTTATACAAACTATTCATATATTGCAGTTTTGCCCCCACCACCCCCTGCAAAGGAGGAGTTGCACACTTCAAGAAATGTTTTTATGGCCTTTTCTCCCCAGCGCAAACATAGATTTTGTGATCCTATCTTTCTCTTGTTTTTCCATATTTTTCCATCAATGTATAGGGTATTCAAAGTCTCAGCAGATACCTTGGTCTTGTATAGCTAAGTATAAAACGATAAGATTAGGAAGCTAAACAGAAATGAGAAGAAAATAGAAGCAAAGTTCAGAATGCTGTTGTAGGTCACAAATGTTTAATGGTCTTTTTATTGTCTTTTTTTTTTTCCTTCTAAAAATTGAAACCTTCCATAAGAAATTTGAAATAGGAAAATTTGAAATAGAAGAATTACTGAGTGTTACCAGCTCTTTTTCTTAAGAAGACAACAAGCCAAAGTAAGATGAATCACTCATCCTGAAAGGGTCGTCATTTTCATTTTCACATACATTTGGTACAAGATCAGTAAGAAAATAAAATAGTTGCATATTTAGGCAACTTTTCTGATAGAAGCTGTTTATTGCTGAAGAATTCATGTTTTGTGAAGCTGCCCTAATTGCCCTAAAACACTTAGCTCTCTTTTAGCATAAGTGTTTAAACAGAATGCTTTACTAATGCAACTAATTTTATAGCATTTCCATAGGATTGAACTATTCTTGTTCTAACTTGTTTCTCTCCCCCCAACCCCCCTCAACCTTAGACATGTGAAATGCTGAGGCTGTCTTCCCTTTCAGAAAAGAAGTATTTGAGCCAAGATTTTCTCAGGAGAATTGGTATCTTTGAGGGTGTTCTGTCTGAGATGTCTCGGAGAGGCCTGTTACTCAGCCTATGTTCAGCCGTGTTTTCCTGCTAGCTTACATCGAAATGGGCTACTGGTCAGGCTAAAAAATCTGGATATAAAATTCACTTTGGTCTGAATTCAGAGTTGGTGTGAGCTTGTGCAGTTCCACCAAGGCTGCTGAACAGAATTTGGCTGCGTTAGTCACAGGGACTGTGGCAAAAGCAGCTATGAGCAGTATATGTTTAAAATATTGCTGTAACTATGTCAGTAATACTTGATTGGAAGAATGAGACACTCTCACTCCTTTTGTTTTTTATCAGTGAGGGGAGAGGTGGTCCCATCACTGCAATTAAAGCTCACTTTTTCAGTTTGTTTTGGAGAGTTAGCCAGATGGATTGACTTAGTGAAATAATCCCACTAACAGTCCATATCTGGATGAAAGGTCAGTCTTTTACTTGAGATAACTTTATATTCAGGAACTTCCAGAAAATTATATTGTCACAACCAGAAGTGTTTCTGCTAGTGCTGAACCAAGCTCATGTTTCTGCCAACCAGTCTGCTTTCATGGCAGCTCCAGCCAAGCATAGAGGGAGTGCAAAGACAGGTGTGCTGTCTTAGCCCGACCATCCCAAGTTTCTGTAAGGTAAGCTACAGGGGAGTGTCCTTTGCAAAGTGTCATACGTATTACTTGCTGTCTGCAAAGTAGATTCTGTCACTTTCCCAGGTACTTCTCCCCCAACATCCCCAAAAGTGACAGGGACAACTAACCATATGTGTGATTTCCTCCGCCTCCCATCCAGAAAGGAGATGTGCTGTTACCTGGGAGCTGTGCCCCATTAGGTCAAACCCTTGTCACGCTGAGTTCAGTAAGAGCTTTGATATTGACTTCAGTGGAAATAAATTCTGACTTGTAAGAAAACCTTCATGAATCTCATGGAGGATTCATTAAGGATCATCTGTACTTCAGCAATGTAGTGATACTGATGGTTGCTGTGAATTTTAGTTGTACAAATGCAGGTGAAAGAGTGAACGTGGTTGCAGTAACCTTAGAATAAAAGTATAATATGCCACTACAACTCTTTCAGCTACTGTAAAATCCCTCTCACAAGAGTGTGCTTGCATTTCTGTAAGTTTGCTTTTTTTACCTTTTGAGGTGTGCTGATATAATAACTGGTGTAAAGTGAAGTGCATGCGCACAAAAGAAAATCTCTTGCTAGGTATAAACTGATATCCTTGTGCCGTAATACTTGTTTTGGTTGTGTTCTGGTATTGATGAAACGAGTATTTTCTAACATAGACAAATTCATAGAATAGTGCATAAATTATACTGTGAAGGTACTAGGAGCAAAGAAGAGTGATCTTGGAGTGAGTTTCTGGTAAATTGTGTCCCAGACACCGAATGAACTTCTTGAAATGTGACCTGGGGCATATGTAATGCTGTATCTAGTACAATTTACTGTTTAAACTCAAATATATTCAGAGATGGGTGAAAATACATTCTGAGTCTGCATAGATTTTAGCAAGCAAATTAAAGGTTAGCACTTCCTTCTGGGATTCTATCAAAGGGTGAAAATTGTGCTGGATGGAACAAGAAAAAAAAAAACACTGGTGCTGCAGTTTTTACCATTAACTTGTTTATGATCTCGGGCAGATTGCTGCTTCTTTCTCTCTCTGTTTCCCCGTTTACAAACTTGGGATGGTGATGGCTTCTTCCTTTGTAAAGTGTTGTGCAATCTCTGGAGGGAAAACTTGGTACTTTGTAGAATGGCAGAAAGTTGAGAAGAGTTGTCCAGATTTTTGGTTTTTTTATTACCAGGTATTAGCTCTATTGTAGGGTAAAATAGCAGCTGTGGTGGTGTTAATACTTGGGGAAAATTTTATACTAAGGCTTAATTTCATTTAATGTTTGTGAAGATCTAGAAAAGATGCCTGCTTTTTTTCTCTAGACAGGTGGACTTCAGGTTGACTTTTAGCATTTCATCCTACCAAAGAGTTAAAAAAATTCACTTTCTAAACAGATATATAAACAAAGTCTTTAAGAGTGTGTACTGTAGAACACAGATAGTGTTATCGTTTGTGTTACAAATTTTATTAAACAACTTATTATTAGGGTGTAATAAGACTTTGTTCTCCTATTGTGTACTTTTGCAGGCATCAACTAACTGCGTTTTACAAACATTTTAGAACTAGTATTACCACCTCAGTTTTGCACATTGTAGAGTAGACCCAGGAATGTTCAGGTAAGACCAAATGGCTGGTGGCAGAACTTCCTGCAAGTTTCCACATCACCATTAAATTCATTATACCAGCTGCCTCTTTGTTACTAAAATATCTGCCTTGTGTCTGTGCATATATTACTTTTCTATATAGACAGGTGAAAAAAATGATAGTGAACTGTCATCTATCAATTTCAGGCTTACTGGTTAAGTATTTGTGAACTTAGCAAATCTGTCAACATCCAAGTTGTGTTCAGAATTCTTCTACTACATTTAAGAGCTTGTGCTGCATGATAGAAGAATAACTGTGTAGGTTAGAGCTTTTGGACCTGGTGTTTTGTTCTTCCAGCTCAGAGTCTCTTCTTAACTTTGTGCTGTGTGAATATTGCCCTCTATTCTTCCTACTTCTCTGAAATGGACTTTTGCAAGGATGCATAAGCATGTTCTGTTCATGGTCCGAGATGTGTGAAGGTGATAAAAATTTATTTATGCTGGTTCCAGGTGTGAGCTAAAATGTCCTATTGCTCAAAAGGGCTTCTTAGGCCAGGCTTGGTCTGTACTTACATATTTCAGAGCGTTCAGTTCAGCTGTCTAGCCCAAGCTTCTTGCTCTAAGGATTAGCACAAGTGATCTGGAAGGAAGTCGGCATGGTGGCAGTGTGGGCTTTTGCAGGGCATTTCGTAGTGCAGGTCCCAAGTTTAAACTTGTAGTTTCATAGTAGGTCAGTAACAAGGAAGCCTAATGACTGTCTTTTAAAGCAGATTATACTGAGAATCCATGGATCTCGTGCCTTCTTTTCTTAGGCTAGTACTGTTCAGAGCTGTGGACTTTGGTGCCGACCTAGAGTTTAAAGCATGTTCCACTTTCTCAGTTGGCACACAGCCTTAAGCATACCAGAACTCGATTTCACAGAAAATTCTTACATCTTGTTCACCTTCTGATTTCAAATCCAGCCATCTGTGTGCTATATTGTGAAATAAAATAATAGACAGCTAAGAAGCTAATCGGTAAAAATCGGTAGATCTCAAGGGAGTTATCCCCTATCCTTGCTCTACAGTTCTAGCCAGCACTGTCAGTTTTTTCAGCTGCTGATTTTTTTTAAATGCTGCCAAACTTGCATCTTTTGGACTGAGCTTTTCCCATGTTGGGCTTATTTTTAAGACAAGGACCATGTAGGATTTTCATGTGAGGGAGATGGGAAAGAGTAACTAGAATAAAAACATCTTCAAGGGGAAAAAAAAAAAAAAACCTGAAAAATTACTTCTAAAAAAAACCAATAAAACAAAAAAAAGGAGGAGGCAGCCTATAGATCTTAAGGAGCTTGGCCTGCAGAATGCTGGTGCTGCTTGCTGTCTGAAGAATTGATTTTTATTTCACAAATACAAAAGTTTTTTTTTGTTTGCTTGGTTTTTAAGAAATGTGCTTCAGTTGTGCAGAGGACAAAGATCTTTATATACTTGATTATTTTAGGGCCCAGTCCTGCAATGCTTCTGTCATAGTCTCCCAGAGCTATTGCAGTTTGCAGGATTGAAGCCCTACATGCAGCTAATCTTATGGGGACCTGATCCTGCTCTGAGACATTTTGGCAGAGATCCTTGGGCACATGCACAGTTCTGGGTAAGCTGTTGTGTCTTGGCATGAGTGAAACAATTGGTGAAGATGGATCTGATTGTGGATTTTGGTTTATAAAGCAGCGAGGTTCCTCTTGGAAATACGATGAGTTGTTACATACAGAAGTTTGTAAATTCTGTAACCTGAGTGGTTTTTAGAGGTGTTTCTCAAGAAATAGACAACTACGTTCAGAATTTACCTCTTCTCTCCTTAAAATGTAAGGCTAAACAGTTGACAGTGAAAGGAGATCCGTAAGGATATAGGTAAAATAAAAACAGAAGGGTAAGTGGCCTGGTAGTGTTGAAGTTTCTTTAATGCTTCTGCCTCCAGTTAATATATGAATAAACTAATTAATTTATGTAACTGCTTGTAAAATTCCTTCAACAAAAGTTTGCGAAAGTCAAATAATATTTTTGCAGAAAAATAAATATTCTGAGAAAAAGTGAAACAAATCTTACCCTGACAGCTAAGGAGCAGTGTTTCAGATGGGAACCAGGCTGGAACCGTGCCGTGACACTTCCTTGACTTGGACCAGATGCTTCTGGCTCCTTAGAGAACTCGTAACTTTAAGCAAAGTTAATGCTAGTCAGTTTTTGCTGCTGGTGTTCAGAACTCTGTGGACAGCAGTGAGAACTGAAAATAATCACGTACTTTTCAATCTGCTGCTGCTTGGAACTGCTGTTGTTATCAGGTCCAGCTCAGTTACACTCACCGAGATGATGACTTCTAGTCAGGGTATGAGAAGTGTGTCTATGGTGGCACTGGTTTCAAATAATCCTGAAGAGTAAGGTAGCAGCTCAGCTCCCTGGTACTGCTATTAGACTGCTATGAGCACATAAGCAAGCAGACAGTGAGCTCAGGGAGCTTCCCACTGCATTGGTAATACTGGGGAATATAGGACTAGTAGAGAAATAAAGTAGGTATAGGAGGATACGGCAGGATATTATTCACTTGCATCAAAGTGGAATTTCTTGTAGGGTCCTAGAATTTTCTGTGGTGTTATTGAGACCTGCAGTGGGTGTTGGATCTGATCCATTCTGGTGCTAGAGCATGCTATTTATTTTTCTCTGTACCCAAAACCGAAGATGGGTCTTAGATAGCATGTCTGCAGTTACAGAGGTCTGCAGTTACTTAACGTCATGGTGCTCCAGAGCAGGGAAAAAGGCTGAACCAAATAGTTCACGACGAGGAGATGTCTGTATTCCTAATACCCAGAGTGAGGTAAGAGTATAGTGGTACCTGGGCTGTACCTGCAAGGTATTGGCTCCATATGGGGCAGGTGGGATATGCCCTGCAGTTCTGATTCCCTCATCATCCAGATTGAGGGCTCTCTTCTAGACCTTCCTGGCTGTTTGTCTATCTGGGTTTCATGTGATGGAGATTGGGATGGGTAAGGACAACTGTGAGGAATATTTTGGTGTCTTCCAGACAGTTAGGACACAGACACAGCTCAGTCTGGGAGGGATTCTCAGTACGAGAGCTGAGGTGCGGACAGTTTGTCACGGACACCTCTGAACTTTGGCTTCTAAGTTAATTGTATGGCTACTTAGGACTTAGGAGTATGTAGGGGGAGAGGAATATGATGACTATTAGAGACAACCCCACTTGTGAAGTTACCAGGGAAACTTGTGAGATCGTAAAACTTTTAATTCAAGAACACAAAATTTCTGTCCCTCATGTATACTGTGACAGCTTGATTCATTGCCTGACATTTTGTCATTGTTTCACTCTTTAGCAAAAATGCATTCTGCTTATGGATGAAAGAGGACATTTCTGCTGTATTTTATTTGGCTGTGAATCTGTAATTATTGTTCTTGAGTTTATTTATGAGCTACTAAGGCTTTTACTACAGATGATGTACTTATGACGTCAAGAATTGCTGTTCCTGTTTTGGGTCTATTGACACTTTTTCCTTTACCAGAAGGAAGTTCCAAGGAGTTAAGTTTGATACAGTTGACATCAAGTACTCAGCACAGTAGATCTCCATTGGGTTCAGTGAAGCAGTTGTGGGATGATAGGGATAAAGAAGTGCTGCCTAAGTGTTTTTGCATTTCTGTGCATCTGTAACAAATAGCTTAGCTTGGACAATAGAAAGGAGCAGGTTCATTGAGGCTGTTGATCAGGTTCATGGAGTTACGTCATCTGCACTCCTCTCTGCTTTTTAATTTTTCAGATTTGGAGCAACAGAGGGTTTGTTTAAATAAATAAATAGAGAACCTCATCTCTTCTCTGCTGATTGCAGCTGCTGTTGTCTTTTGCACCTCCACAAAGTAGGTGTGATGAGTTACTTGTCTGAGGGGGAGCAGACAACATGTAAGACACGAGGACAGAGATCTGTGGATCCTCACCTGCTTGTTACTGTGTTGAAAAACTTCTTTCATTCCAATTGTCTCATTCTTCTTTGGAGGACTTGACTCATTCATTAAGTCAGCCATGTATGGTAGGGGTGGAGGGGGATGAGGAGAGGAAAAACATGAAATATAAAGTCAAATTGGAGTTAAAAAGTAATTACATGGAATCAGATATTTGGGAGAGCTGGAGATGTGTTATTACCATATTAAAAGTTAAGCACATGCGTAATTCCTTACTAGACTGATTATTGGGTTTCAAAATGGCACCTGATTGCAAGGATTTTCAGCCTAGATTCCACACAGAAATAGTATGAATTTATTTCAAATACGTGAAATTTACTGCTGGTGACAAGTTATTTGATCATAGTGTTATTTTAAACTTAGATGCATCAGCTTCCAAAACTTAGGATTCTTGACAGATATTTAAATATTTAAAACACCCTCCATAGGATTATTAAATTCAGCAGTTCAACTGTATAAACAATGCTAGGAATAATGAAACAGAAAATACTCAAAATGGCATACCGTCCCCATAAATATTTCCGTCTTATTTTAACATTCACTGTGGTGAAACACAAGGAAGGTAACTCCTGAATGTTTTTGTTTTAACTGACTAGCTTGCTGCTGAAACAAGCTTTCAGGGAAATCCATGGAGTCCCACAAGGTGGCAGGAGCTAACTGTTCTATAGTAGAGCTGTGGTCTGAAGAAAAGCAAAGGTAATAAACTGATTTTGCTAGTTGCATGCATTCGAGTCATGAGCAAGTTAGACCAGAATTTCAGAAACCCTCCTTGTGTAGGTGTTTCTTGGACTTTGAAAAATTGTGGCAAGTGAACGAGATTCTATCCTCAAGAATCTTACTTCAAAAGAGAAAGTTCCAGCATTCTTTCTTCGGCAACAAAAAGGACCCTTATTTTAACTTGGTGGCACTAACTTGGTTAGTGCATCATCACAGTGAGTTGAGAGTAGGGATGAAGCCATCCAGGAATTTGCTGGCATTTGAGGTTCAGTTTAACAAATTGACAGTGAGCATCTCTCACTTGCAAACTCACCTTGACATCGTGGGAATGCTGATCATGAGGTGGGACGCAGAAGCCAGGGCTGAGGAACTGTGGGAGTAAAGGAATTCTCTGCTTCTTCAGTGAGGCCATAGAGATGTTTTTCTTTGGAAACTCTGTAGAATCAAAATAGCATTAAAAGTACCCAAGTTTGGCAATTACTGGAAGTAATCAAAATGCCTCATCCTAACTAGTGAGACTGTGCTTGCTAGTATATAGTGCATAAAGAGGAAATTTATTCCTTTCTATTCCCACTGCCCCAATCTTTCTTTAGGCTGCTGGAGTTCTTCTTTCACTTTCTTGCTTTCGTTTCCACTTACCTGCTGATGGTTAGTGCTCTCCTGAAACATTCTGTGATCAGGATGTAAAGCACTGCAGAAGAACAAGGGGGTAATCAAGTATGTCTCGTTGAAGACGTGATTCGAGACCTGTGGTGTTATGCTCATACTTGCTTAACCTTGTACTTTGAGTTCTAAGTCTCTCATTTTTGTAAAATCTCTCTGGCCTGCCTTAGAGGAAGTCTGCAGACTTTAGAGTTTTAGTTGGCAGAAGTAACACTGAGCAAAACAGTAGTATGATGAAGTGATTGGCCCTGATTCAGTGGACAAAGTGTTGGTTTCGAGACTTCTGAATCTCTTGGTTTGTGCTAAGAGATTTTTATCTTAAATCAGCAAATGTTCATTTTTATTTTTTGAATGAGAGGACAGATGTTTATATTAGCCAGGTATCTTTGGGAATTTGGACAACCCTATTTTGTGTGGGCAGACAATGCAATTGTCTAATTGGACACAGCGAAATTAAGAATAAGTAGCTTTCTTAAGCAGTAGACAGATATCAGGAGTAAAAATAGTTCAACTCTTACACAAAATTTCAGTTTCTCCTATCCCACCTAGTGTCAATTGCTTGTTATTATGCCATAGGAAAAGAATCTAAGCATTTGTGATGTGACTGTCTGGAACAGTCATATGAGGTGAATTGAGCTAAAATTCCCCCTTACCTATGTATGAAATAGTGTTTCTTTTCCTAGCAATGGAAGCAACTTAAGAACATTTAAAATGAGTTCCATAGTGACTTACAGACCTGTTGCACTAGCATGCATTGTCTAGTAAAATACCTACGCAGGAGTGAAAGGACAAGATGTAGAGATGAACATTTTCAGCAGCTGCTGTAAAGGCATAGCATATACCAGAAGCATTTATTTTCATACACCTTTGCAGGAATGTATGAAATTCAGGAAAGTCTTTGTTGTTAGGGCAGACCTGAATAATTTTGATGGATGCAGTCAGATGATGCTTACAATTTCAATGTGAAAATTTTGTGATTTCCAGTGGTTTACGCCTTTCACTTCCTTCTAATATAAAAAGAATTTTAGTTCTCATGTAAGCACCCTAAAATAATGATTAGGAAAGTAAATAATCAAGCAAAGATTCAGCATTTGATGAGCACTCTGCTGAAATCTGTTACACGAAGTTGAAAAGGCATGATTTACACAGTTATGTACCAGTAGCACTGGACTGACTATCAGTTTAAATTAAATGACTGTCAACGGTGAATTATTAAGCAGGTGGTGCTTACTGAAGCAAACTTAGCTATATCTGTCATTACTTCTGTTTGAAATTTTCAGTCACGCAAGTGAGATAGGAGATAGATGCCTTGTTCCCATTGCAACTCAGTGAGAAGCAAGAGGTCCCTTATGTTGACTTGTAATACTCACACACACACACACACACACACACACACCCCCCATCTATATGCACGTATGTTGAAAGAAATCAATTTTAAGCTTGAAGATGGGAGGTAATGTATTACCAAGCTGTGTTCACCAGTGTTCTTTAGATATAGTCCCTGTATGCTACAGACACGTGGACCTTGATGTGGCTTGCAGAGAGTTTGCTACTGCTGCACATTCAGAATAATATAGTAAGGTAAGATTTGATTCTTAAGTTTATATACAAAAAGTTAGTGATCATGATAATACCAGGAGTAGGAAGAGTAATGCAAGCAACTAATTAATTCAACTACAGAGTTAATATAGAAAAAGACTCTAGAGTGTGTAGTGACGTATGTGGAGTGGTAGCTTTCCAGAGAACAGTGGACACTGCGGTGTGTTTCTCAGCAGTGATAGATAAGTTATCATGAGAGGCTTCTGCTTTATAGTGTACTTAAAATTATTACAGTGAACTGGGAGGCCTAGTAAAGGTTACTGAATAGTTTGTCAATTAATGGCAATTGCTGTATGACTCCAAATTAATCACAATATTACTAGGGGAAATAGAGGTGGGAGGTGGGGAGGACTACACGGGATGTGTGCCTCTCCAGTATAAATATCTTCTTCCAGGAAACGCAGGGTCTTCCCTCCATATCTGCCAAACTCTGTCTTTAATGTCTCAACATTCTGTTGATTTTAGTTAATTCAGGGACAATTGGAGTCGTCCTATCCACCAGATCCCCTACTGAGGTGCTGAGTGCTTTATTTTCTCCATGACCTCCATGAAAATGCAAGGCATTAATGGCCTCTGGTAGATGCCCAAAACAGCTAAGTTCAGCGAGACCAACAGGCAAATATACTACCTGTTTACTAACAAAACTAAAGAGTTTTCTGCATTCTTCCCAAGTCTGATTTGTGGTTGGATTTGATTGATTTTTGAGATCTAGAGAGTTTGGCTGTGCAATAACAACAAAAAAACCTCAAAAGATTCTTTATTACAAACTTTATAGAAGCACGTTATTAAAATGTAGCATTTTAAAATACAACCTATCCATAAGACCTGGCATAATCTCAAACCTTAAGGGTATGTCTACATTGTAGACCACTGTGTTTTGTAGTTACCTGAGTGTGCTTTCCGTAAGGTGAGAACAAGTATCAGAAGTGGTTTGGCAGTGATAGCATGGAGCTCTTTGTATGCTAATTTTAACTTGCATTGAGTAAGGGTAAATTAGCTCATGCCAGACTGGACTGCTGTAGTTAGAGTTCCTTGTACTCGGTTAGTTGGTTTAAATCAGGTTTCTGTGTCTAGGAACATCGGGCTGCTGAAAGCATCTGGAGTCTGTGGAGCCAGTCACCAACAGTTGGTGCCGTATCCAATGAGGGCACGACCTGGACATTCTTTCAAGATGCAAAATCTGGTTAGGCTGCAGTAACATCTCTTTCTACACTAGCAAGTTGCAAATGAAATGAAATTCTGCTTATGTGTTTATTTTATAGGACTGGGTGTTAAAAACAGTACTTTCTCTTGGGAAATTATTATTTAATTAACTTGGTATTTATTTTGATATTAAGTTGTTTTGTTGTTGTTGACAGTGAAAACTAGTTTGAGGATAAGATGTGGTTATTAGAGGGCTTGTTCTTGGGTTTTGTAGGAGTCGTCTGTGTGGTCCGTGTACTGCGCTTGTCTACAAGTGAAGCAGTTAAGTTCACAACTGTTGTTGTTCAGCCCCGATCGGGACCAGACTACGCAGTCTCTCTCCTGCTCCCCCCACCCTCTGAGAGAATAGAGGGAGATGATATAAGAAAAACGGCTCGTGGTTTGAGATAAGGACGGGGAGAAATCCTTAAAGTTACCGTCACGGGCAAAACAGACTCGACTTCGGGAAAGCTATTAATTTATTTCTAAAACTAGCAGGAGAATGAGACAGGGAACAAGATGACCTCCCCTCACTCCTCCCTCTTCCTGGGCTTAACATTATCTTTACTACCTACCCCTTCCAAGCGGCTCAGGGGGGGAAAAAGAATGGGGGTCGCAGTCAGTTCATCACACGTTGTTTCATGCTGCTGCTTCATCGTTGGGGGAGGAACTCCTCGCATTCCTCCCCTGCTCCATCGTGGGGTCCCTCCCATGGGACACAGTCCTTCGTGAAACTGCTCCGGTGTGGAAGAGCTTCGTCACATCTTCTCTTCTCCGTT
>WHYT01014717.1:22971-45978 GCA_009806455.1 Tetrax tetrax
TTTTTTTTTTTTTTTTTTTTTTTTTTTTCCCCTGTTTTCCCCTTCTTAAATACATTATCGCAGAGGCGTTATCACGGGACATTCTGCTCCCAATCAGCTTAGCCTTGGCCAGCAGCAGGTCCGCCCTAGGCCCGGCCGAGTCCACTGAACAAAGGGGAGCGACTTCTAGCAGTTTCCTACAGAAGCTGCCACCTTAGGCCCCCCTCACTAAACAAAACCAGAACAACAACCCACTACACCGAAGTCAGTGGAATCGTTTTGATGAAAACGTGAACGTTGGAGAAGATGTCGAACTTCTCTCCAGGTTGCTTGTTACAGCAGCCTCTTTCTCCTAGAGGAGCGCACTTGCCATTTCCTCGAGTCTTAAGCACCAAAGCTAGCAGTTGCTTTCGCTCTCCTTCCTTTTCCCAGGCCATACCAGGCAGGGTCTCAGAAAGTGACAGTGGTGGTCGACAAGGTGAGGGACACAGGGATACAACTGATTACTTCTCTAAAGTTTAACAGCAGCAGCTGGAAGTTTTATTGTCTCCCGTACCTTTCTGTGGCAGTTTAAAATGCATTGGAGCAAAAGTAGCAGTGAATCTGCTCTGCAGCCACTGCATTTTGTGGTGTGAGGTTTTCATGTAAATAGCTATTATTGTTAACCTGTGTTTAACTTAAGGAGTGCAGAGCAGGAATACGAGAACTTGTGTTACTGGCAAGCCGGTGTTGTACTTTAACAATTAGAGTGTTTTTGCTCTTCTCCATAGGCCAAGGACATAGTTTGGATCTCTAAAACATTGCATTCTTTGGTAATGAGTGGCCTACCTTAAACCTTTTCTTTCAATGAATTAAAAACAAACAAAAAAACAACCCAGAAACCTGCTCGTATATTACAGAAAGGGCGATATATCAGTGTTGTTACTGTGTTTGTATTTATACATGCAGGTTGTTAACCTGTAGGTTGGCATCTGTGTTCCTTGAGTTCATGCTGGAGTGGCAGGAAGAGACCCCACTCTCTTCTGTAAGTGTCCCACAGATGTGTTTTAGACTTGAATGCAAGAAACCTGTATAATTTTCCTTAATGAAGAGGTTTTCCTGTATTTATATATACATCAGTCAGTACTTAATGTAGCACATTGACTTCTGGTGGCTAAACGTAGAATGTAAAAATGCTTGGTTTGTGGGTTTTTTTTTTTTGCGTGGGGAGGGGTGACATTTTTCAAGTTAAATGTAAATTTTGAATATTACTGATTTGTTTTGTGTTCTTCTGTAGTAAAGTGAAGTGTTGCATAATAGAATTTTTTTTTTTTTTTAAGCTTTAGAGTCCCACACAAACACTGTAGAGAAAACCACAGACCAGAGAAGGAAAAATTACTCGTTTAGTTTTAGAAAGACCATGTGATAGCCACTGATTGACACATCCAGCTTTGGTGTCAGGTCTCTGGATAAGACTGGACTTCATCACAAGAGATGTTACAGCAGGTGTTTTGCTCTGGTGCATGACATCCTAAGCAACACTTTGTACTGGAGATGAAATTATATATTTTTTTAAGTGAGTTTGCAATTAGCCAAGGCTAATTAGTGGTTTTGCAGGAGCACCTTGAGTTCAGTTTGTTTGCAGTCATTCAGAAGAAGCAGTTGCTGGTAAAACAAAAGAACAGCTAAAGATTGTGTGACATCTCATAAATCCACAGGGATGGCTGAAAATTTTACTTTATTTGCTGAATTTGCATGCTGGGTGCTGTATTAACACGATGCTTTCTTGCTGGCACAACCCCCCCATCTCGTGTTTCCAGGGAGGAGTCCTCTGTCCTTGCTCGCAGCTGTGATGGCCTTGGCTGGTGCCAGCCGTCCTCCTAGCAGCTCCGCTTCTCAGGGGTGGCTGTGCCAGGCCCAGCTGTTGCCAAAACCATGGTGTGTGCCGGTGTACCCCTGCAGTGGGATGGGGACTGTGGGGCCAGATGGGGTGCCTGGGCCCCCTCTGGCAGAGGGTGAGAGTGGGGAAGGGAGGCTGGGGAGGTAGGAGAGCAGCCAAAGGTTAAAATGGTATAAGGACAGTTAAAGGTCAGGCTGCATTTGCTCGTAAGTGAAACCGATCAAAAATTATTTCCTTACCATTTTTTGCTGCCCTGGATATGCTAAGAAGGGAATGGCAGCCCACCTGCAAAGACCTGACCTCTCCTCCATGCTTGCTCCCTCTCTCGCTTGATGCTGCCACAGAGACTAATCTCATCTCCTGCTGTGGCCGGCACAGCTGCCAGTTGTCCACAGATGTGGACAAAACACATCTATTTAAATGTTTATTTAACTGTTTTCTAAATCATCCCACTTTGTTCCCCAGCTTCTTCCCATGCTTACAGAAGTCTGACAGATTTTTGGCCCTTAAATCTAAAAGAAACAGAGAATAGATTACAGCTAATGGATGAAACGAAGCTAAACTTCAAGATTTTGACAAATATGATACCAGTGGGACCAAGCTCCAAAAATCTGAGCTCTAGTTCTGGTGCTGAAGTCTTGTGTTGCACTTGATCACTATTTTAATAATTAATATTCAAGTAAGTGCCAAACTTTGACTTTCTAATGGGCAAGGTAATATTGTAACCTGAAGAAATCACAAGTGTATCCTGAATGCAAAACTCAGGCTGCTATAGTGGTTTTCCAGCATTTCATGAAAATAAATTTTGAAATATTTTTTTTTTTTTAAATATATCAAGATTTAAATTCAATTAAGAACTTGGTGAATGAGATGTGAAACTGGAGGAAGTTTTTTATTCTGAAGAAAAGATGACAATATTTGGCTCAGACCCTGAAGGATTCTGTAAAAACAATTACACATACTCTAAAAGAAATCATTCAAATAAATAGTTGTGTGTAGTGGCTGTTTCTAATTGGACTTGATGTTTTATCACAGTTAGTTTTCCATTTAGGAGGGAAGATAGGAACCATAAAACTTGATGCAAATTAGCAGAGTGAAATAGCTTTCTTTGCAACTGCTCTTTGAACCTTTGCATCTCTTTTAAGAATATGTTTACAGAATATTGCAGCAGTACATCTAGGAAGAAAACTGGGTTGTTTTAAAAAACAGAAGTGTATGTCTTTCTAATAAATTGTTTCTGATATGAGCGCTAGAACATAGGAAGATTATACTAATGCATTTTCTTTTTAAAAGTCTGTTTTGCATTTTAATCTCATGGAGAACAGCTCTCATTATTCTTAAAACAAAAACTAAACAGAACGCTCCTAATCTTAAGAAATTTTGATATTGGAAATGCGATGGGGGTTTTGCGCTACCGGCAGTATATGATCTTACATTCTGAGAAGTAAACTTCTGCATCTCTAAACTTACCAGTCTCTTGTTCTGGTAATAGAGGTAAAAAGGGGGCAACAGAGTTCATATTGTGTTCTGCCACGTTGTGTGTGGCATCTGAGTGCCTTCCAGCTACAGCAAAGAACAACTGGGGTTTAACTTTTCGGGATAAGGGCATTGGGGAGGTGGTGCTGCTTGTGGTAGGATTTTTGGCTTTGCTATTTTACGCATTATCTATGTCTGTCATTTGTACCTGAAGTTGTTCTGACACTTGTGATGTGTGGGTGTGTGCAGTAGGTAACAGGGCAGTGGCTTTCTGGTGATGGAAATCTGCTGTTGCGCATTTGCTGTTAAGGTACTGCATAGCTCAGAAAGCTTTTGTGTGTGCACATGCAGATGTGAAAATCCTTGATACAACTTCTTAGAAGTGCTGAGATCTAGGATTCATTAAATGGCAATTCTGCTATTTCTGAGTACACACATTGTTGATGGTGTTTTCTGGAATGTTTTATGAGTTAATATATCTGCTCAGTGTTATATTAACTGTGTGGTGTTGCAGAGTTATATAAGCATTGGATTGGGAGATTGTATCCATTTTGAGCTGAGTAGTGACTTCAGATTTAGTGATTAATATTGTATTTCTTCATGGGATTGGAATAAAATATGGAGCTTCAGTGAGGATTATAATTTATTGATATTGTTGCAAATTCTGTATGTATATGTAACCACAGTTATTTTGTGGATTTTACAGGAGGCAAAATTACAGTAGTAGGCTGATATTGCAAATTTGCTTGGGGAATTGTCTGGATATCTTCACTGGCAGCCGCTTCCAGGTTAAGTTTTGGAGTGTTTTAAATACACTCACAAAATGTTTGTTTCCTTCCTTATTTACTGTTATATTTCCTTGCTGGTTAGTGGGAGAAAGCTTTCAGCCATGCGAGATACATCAGTGTTACTTTTTCCCCTTTCTATCTTCTTTCACTAGGTCTTCCCCATCTTAATCACTTTCTAAGTAATTTTAATACTGATTAAAGTACCGGAGTAACAAGCCAGGAGGAGTCATCCTCTCACATCAGTTCAGGAGAAAATAGATGTACTGACGGAGTGAGTAAATTTGTGACCAAACTATTTCTGAATTGGTTTGTTTTAAATATAGAGACAATTTGGTGCCTAGTCTCCACCCGCCTTTAATGTAGAGGGTGAGAGGTTAGATATTGTCACACATAAAAGAATTTTGACAACTGTAGTTTGAGCAGTACAAAAATTTGAACTTAGTATTAAAACAGTATAGAATATGTGTATGTGAATGAGTTTAAAACATAGGAGTGCATACACTTGTAGGTGCTTGCTACTTCCTACTTCCTGCCTTCTTTCTGAGGTAGGTTTTACATGTTAGATGATCCCTTTTAATGACCATTGTCAAGCTTTCAAAAAAAATTCATATTCTCCCTGCAAGACGAAAACTGACACAATTTCAAGTAGTGGGTTTTCAACTTCTTTTTAAATTACTTTAAAAACACTAAAAAAGTGTCCTATAGATGACAGATGCCTGAAAAATGAATGTAAGCCTACCAACAGTGGACGACTACTCTTAGTTACTTTTGCAGACCCATAGGAAGTAATGACTACAGTGTAGAAACTGCTGATCTAATGCTCTATCTGTACCGAAGTCAAAGACCTCTGGACAGGGTAATAACACAAGCCAGCAAAGATAATGACAGAAGTCTAGCTGTTTGGTAGTGTTAAGCACAAACTGTTTCACTTGGAGAAGAATGGTTGCCTAATAATGACTTCCACAGTCCTGCCCCTGAAATCCTACAGATGGTAAACTTTGATTTTAAAATGTACTTGTTAATTTGATGACCTCAGTCAAGGCAGCTTGGGAGAGGCAAAGAAGCAGAGAATAATTATTTGAAGTACAAGCAGATGCCACTGTATTTTCTCAAGGAAGTTTATCGCATAGAAAGACAGGGTTAAAGAAATAGAGCTTTTCGCACTGAAAACAATGCGGTATTTTAGCCAGTTACTCCAACTTTTTTCTTTGTATGACCTGTAGTCTTAAGGAAGAAGTTCTTTCCATAGTAAAAGACTGAAGTGTGCTGATAGAGAAGAGTCTTTCAGAATACTTACAAAAAATTGTTTGCAAAATAAATAATAGCAAGTTACTTAAACATCTATGAGAGTGTTTTAGTTTGTGACTAAGTCAAGATAGGCTGAAGTTAAAGGTGTGCCTTTGTTGTTAAAGATGTGCATTGCTGAAGTTAAAGATGGGCCTTAAGTGTCAACCTGATAAATTGGTTAATGATTTTTATTCACTAACTAAGAATACTTAAGTGCTTCTGGTGTTCTCTAGGTTGCTGGACTAAATTGCATTTGGCTGTCATGTCAAGAGTGCCAGAGATTGCTCTTCTGTATCTAATGAAATACTCTCGGTAGTGTACATGTGTACTTGAACTGAAGAAGTAGAGAGGAGGAAGGAGGCTAATACACTGTAGCAAGAGCATACCTGGCTGGTATTTGTGAGAACTGAGAAGTGCCATTTCAAAACTGAGTATCAATTTGAATAGCAGGGGAAAACCAGTACTCAGTGCTGTAGAATCTCCCTTCTCTAAAGCAGGTAGGAAACAACTTCTCTGAAATACATAGAATAATTCCGAGTTTGGAGGTGGGCTTGTGAGGTTGTTTATCTCTGGAGTGGTGGACTCCCAGAGCTGTGAGTGGTGCTATACAGGCGTTGGGTTTGATTTGAGTAGAAGCTCCATCACTTATGTAGCAGTAGTTATATCAGAAAAGGCAGGAATATCTTTGCTGTTTCTCTTGAGCTCTTATCTGTATTTTAACCTTGCCTGCTGTTGGTCCACACACCATTGCCAGCACAATATCCCATGCAGGTTTTGTGGATTCTTGGTTTTAATATTCACTAAAACTGTTCAGCTGAGTGTGTAAATTACATTTTCAGTGCTGGTATGGTTCTGGCTTTAAACTGTGTGTTTTCCTAGTAAGGAAGCAACTGTATGTCAATTCAGTGCTAATAGTTTCTCCAAAAAGAACAAGCTCTCCTGAGAGTGAAACTAGAATCTCTCAGTATACGAATGAAAAGAGATAAAGCTGCAAAACTATGTGGACACTGGTGCAGAAATGGCATTGAGATTAAGGTGGATACGATACAGCGTGTTGCTGCTTGTACACCAGCTGGCCTAGCCTGCATGCTGAGATTTAGGCTGCCTTTAGTTTCCTTGTGGCTGTGCTGATGTTACTGCAGCACCTGAAAATACTGCTGCAATGAGGCTTTGTATCCACTCAGTTGGAGCTGACTGCTCCATCAGAGTAGCTGTAGATAGGTATGTACGTCTGCATCAGTGACCTTCAAATTACAGCCTGAGGAGTTAAGGTAACTACAGTCAGCAAGGGTAGGCTGTGAACTGGGAAGGCTGAAGATGAAGGCACAGGTCCTGTCTGTCCACTCTTGGAAGTGAAGGCTGTCAGGCTTTGCAGAGACATAGGGAGAGAGGTGTTATTATGTCTGCAGCTCGGTCTGGATTTGACTGCAGACTGAGTATAGGACATACTGTGAAACAGTGTCAAAAAGTGAACAAGGCACAGTGAATTTCAAAGGAGTCATTAAATGCTTTGTTAAAAGTTGCTGGGTTTCATAATCTCTGGAATGGGATCTTCCCAATGTGAGTAAAAGACATGCTACAGTTTCCTATGTTGAGCAGACAAGAGAAAATATATGAAAGAAGTGGAAAAGATAAAATTGGTTGGCCACCTTGGTTCTCTTTTCCCTTTTGTCAGTAGTAGTGTAGAGGACATCAGACAGGATTTTCAAAAGTGTAAGTGTTGACTTAAACTGATTTGCAATTTTAGTTTGGTTTGTGTCCCCCCTGTACCCCCCAGTGCAAAATAGCTGCAGATCTTGCTGTGCAAAGCTGAGGCAAAACATTCAGACCTGAAAGAGAGCAAGACAAGTGTCTAAGTAGGAATACACTCAATGATTATCTCCATGGTATCATTTAGAAAAACCGTAAATGCGTAGGAATTATGCTGTATAGATCAGATCCTGGCTTACGTGAGTGTTAGGAAGATCCATTGACATGCTGTTTTCCATTATGAGTTTTAATTCTTCTGAAACAATGGCCGATGGCTCCCATGGTAGTCAGCCCACCTTGCCTTGTATTTTTTTGGCTTTTTCTTGACACTTTGTTTTCCAAGCTCGCATTTATTTAGAATGTTATATATGACTTCGGTTTATGTGGGTTTTTGGTAATGCCATCCTAATGATACAAACAAACCTCGCTCCTGAGGAATGTGGGGGACAGCATGCAGCCCAATTCTTGCAGAGGCCAGGAGGGCTGTCGGGGGAGTCCTGCCCTGCGGGAGCAGAATCAGCCCTCCTGGGGGGAGCCAGCTCCCGTGGCCTGCTGTCCCCTGGGAAAGGGGGGCCTTGGTGGGGCTAGAGTATGCCTTTGGGAGGGAAGGTTCATACAGAGTGGGAGATGCTTTTACTAAGTTAAAGCTCTGCTTGGTGCCAGTTTGAATTTTAGACTGAAAAGCCTCACAGTTCCTGAAGCTGTCTTCCTAAAGAATACCCACCACTACCTCTACCCTTCCACCCCCCCGCCCCAATAACTTCATCAAAAGAAGTTAGGAAGTTAGTTAGGCACAAAACATGGCAGTTCGATCTTTCAGAAGATACCACCATCTGTTTTTAACACGCAGTAAGAGTTTCCCCCCGGCTGCAAGAGCAGGACCCTTGAATCCGTCCCGCAGGACGTGCCTTTTCAGACCGGCTCACCCGTGAAAGCAGGCTCAGCCCACAGGCAGCCCTCACCCGGGCCGGGGCGAGTGGGGAAGGGTCCACAGGCACTTTAGGGCTGGGAGACGGCGTGGGTGGGCGGCTGCTCACGCAGGGCTGGCCACCTGTGCGGTGCGGGGCGTGCACCGCCACTGACGTCGGCCCACGCGATGGGGGGGCACATCCCTGCGTGTGGGGAGGGGGTGTCGTTGGCTCCCGTGTCAGCCGTAACGCTGGTATTTCAGTAATGCGGTCGTATTTGGCCATACTGCCAAAAACCGAGCTATAAGCAGGGAGTCTTTGCTCCACTTTTCCTCTCTCGGTGCCTCTGCTCCGCCCCGTCCGTGCTCCTCGCGCTGCTGAGATCAGCTTCCTGCTTTTCATTTTCCTCAAAACACTGCTACTCCTCCCCGAAAGAGTTATTTTCATCGGTCTGGAGTTAATTTTTATGGGTGGCTGCAGACTCTTTTTTTTTTTTTTTTTTTTTTTTTTTTTTTTTTTTTTTTTTTTTTCTTTTTCTGACAGACTAGCATGCCGAGCTGGAAAAGCGGTATCATGGTGATTTTGTTCTGTTGCAGCGAACCAGAGCTGTAGGCAGAATGGTAGACTGCTGCACCGAAAACATTTCTGTGCCAGCTCTCTGACCGTGGAAGGCGAAGGAGGTGAGTGCTGGTTTTATGTCGCGTAGGTCCAGGGAGTTGTTGGAGGTGGAATCAAGAGCCACAACCTACCCTGGCTCAATAACAAGAAACGAGCAATTATGTTGTTATGCTCTCTGATTAGAGGCTTTTGCTCCTTCTGATACTGTAATGGAGTATGCTCAGGAAATGATGGATTTTGCTGTAGCAAGGAGCTGTAGTCAATGAAAGTTTGTAGTGTGTAAGTTTGTTTTTCTTTCACTGAAGGGTGTAGATAGATATGGCACAAACATAGCCATGAAGGACAGATGATAAAGGTAAGTTCCACTTCAGACAACTTAGGGTAGAAAAAGCACATGGCTACGTAGTTTCAGAAGTTTTAGATGGATTGAATAATGCCAGAAAGAGACTTTACAGTGATTTAGTAGTAACTGTGGATCTAGAATAATATGATGTTATCTGAGGGAATGACATTATTTTATAATGTGTGGAAATAAAATCTTACATAAGAAAAACAAAAAGGCAAAAAATTCTTTTTACAGTTGCCGAGCATCCCTCAGGATGGAAACCAGGTTGGCTGAGAGAAAGCAGATTGTTTGGAAGAATATCTCAGTTGCAACAAATGGGCAACGTGTATAGAAATATGTCTTCTTACATTGTTGTGATTTTTTTTTTTTTTTATTTTTTTCTTAAATTATTTTTCTTTATGGAGTGAAGAATGTAAATACTACAGGTTTATTAACCAGCTTTCAGCTTTTAAAACAGGTGAGCATTGTTCTCTGGATACCTGCTAATGGAGCTCTAAAACTATTAATCCATAACTGGTGGCAGGTTGCTACTTTCTTTGTGTTGTGGTATCCTTCTTTTGCTGCCTCCTCGTTATTGCCTGTTAGCAGTCAGATTAATGGGATGACTTTGTTCACTCTGACTGTGGCGCCCTGAGTGATTTTGCAGAGGACTCTTCATAAGAAGCCACTCAAAAGGCATAGCTGTGGTGGGCCAGCTGGGCATTGAATGCTGCCGTTGCAGCTACGGGACACTGCCACGGTGTCTGAGCTGCTCCTCAGGTGACAAGGGACAACAGGAGGAAATCAAGGATCTTGTTCAGGATCATGGGAGGTTGTGATGTGTCCCAGGCTCAGACACCTGACCAGAATTGCTTGTGCTCTTGATCAAGACCAGAGTGCACGCTTTAAGTAGCTGTTTTCTGTGATGCTGAGTCAAATTTATTGGTTCTGCTATAAAATGAAACAAATTCAGTCTTTGCTTAGTTGTGGGAATGAGGAATACTTCTCTTACAGTGAAGTTCCTCAGTAGCTGTGCTGAAGCAGTTTTGGGGAAATTTTAATTTCAAAGTGTAATGCATTTTGATGGAAAATGAGTGAGGTATGATGAATTAGAAACTGGGGTTTGATTTATGGTAATTTTTGGGCATGATGGACTTTCCTTTTTTCCTTGGTGGAAATTAGCAGTGCTTGTTTCAGTTGCAGGGCAAGAAGCAATGTATTTTCTTAGGTGTGTGTTGTATTACTGGGCCACACTTAACTGCTTGTGACCGTACAGCTTTGTAGATAAACGTGTAAGGTCAAAAGAAATGCAACAAACCACTTTTATTGCCCACTCTGTGGCCTGTCTGTGGTAGTGGTGGAAATGCATTGTATACAAAGTAGTGAAACTTTGTTGTGTATGGCCATGCATCTTTTGTATTTGATTTCAGGTGCTGGGTATACTACACTACATGGTTCTGCCTCCATGCAATCTGTGAATTTATTGCTGCTAAATCTGCTTCTTGCTATAGACCTGTGCTCGAGAAATTAACCCTGTGTTATGTCATTACTCTGAGAGATAAAACCGTAGCTGAAGACGTTCTATGTTTGTATCAGTACATTGGAAAGATAATGCATGCCCGTTTCACTCAGTGTGTTGATTCTAAAGATAATTATAAATGCTCTTTTCACAAGAAATATGTGAGAAATGTGCTTGTCCTATAAATGCAAATATATCTTCCTTGTGGGTCCAAATACCCAACTCTTATTTGCCAAAGTTACTACCTTTTCACATGCATTCTGCCAGTAGAGAGACTGTAGTACTCAGAATACAGGCGTGATGTTAAGCATCAAGCCCAACAGCTGCTGGACTTCTGTGCTGGTTTACTCATTTTGTACTTATTTTCAAAATTTTCATTCTGATTGATAGGACACTGCTGTAAAAAAACCCAAACTGTATCAGTAGAGTCAAGGATTCCTATCAGTGGCTCTAAATTTTGTGCTTACAACTGATTTGCCAGCATTGTTCAGAGCTAAGGTCAAAGTAGTATCTGCTACTTCTCTGACACATTTTGGCAACCTGGTCTTCTGTTAACTTGTGGAAATTTGTTAATTTATTTTGGAGTGCACTGAAGGGGGATGAGAAGCTCTATCTGCAGGTTGGATCCTTCCTTGTTGGAGAGATTACAAGGGTATTAATAAGTGCTCTCTATTTGTAGGCATGAAGAGAAGAGCGAAGGGTATGGCTCCCACAGTCTTTTTTCACCTTCAGTTCCCTACATGTGTAATGCTGACCCCATCTTCAGCATAGATAGAAGATATAATACGTTATTTGAACTACAGCTCCCTGCCAAAGAAGTGAATGAGACTTATTTGACAGAGGTAATAGTGAAGCACCATGGTTAAATAGCAGCACTGTCACTGAAAGAAGCAGTCCCAGCCTCCAGCACTTGCATCCTACTTCATGGGCTGTGCTAGTGTTTCTGCAGGTGTCTATTGAACTGGACTGGAGGACTGATCATAGCTAAAACTAATGGTTTTTATTAGCTTTACTTCTTATGTCTCCACTAAAGATAGAACTGACCACCATTAGGTGGATCATATATTGTGTCATGAATCAGACTGGAGAACTGAACAGCTCTGTTACCCCCAAAAAAGGGGTCCAGGAGTGTAGGGAGTAGAAGCAGGACAGGGGACAGGACTGCTTTTGGCTTCAGAGCTGGCTTATGCTATCTTACTGCTTGTCAAGTTCCAGCCTTAAGGGCAGGCTAAGTAAAATGCAAGAGAAGGAGGATGTATCTCCAGAAATAGACTACTATTGTCAATATTTCTCCTACTGGGGACATATATGCATCTTTCAAATGTGATTTTGCAGTCTGGATAGTTTCCAGTCCAGATAGCATCAGTTAGTTACTGATGCTGAAGATAACATGTCTTAATTGTGATGTTGCTTTTATCTTTCTCCTATGATCCTTTCTGAAGTAGGTGCTGCCTTGTGTAGCTTTCGTTTGTGTGACCCAGCAGGGCATGCTACATGTCAGTCTGTTGCTAAAAGTTGGGTGGGACTTTCAGTGAGTGTGTTTGATAAGTGATTTTAGCAAGATAGCTCCATCTGGATGCATAATACCAGTTTACTACAGATTCAAGGTGCTGGTTACATTTAAGTCCAGAGTTGGTGCTGTAAATTGTTCATATGATGAGTTACTCTGAAATTTTTGACTGGTGGCAAAATATCTCTAAAAGAGAAGGTAGCTTCTCCACCAATAGCCTTTAAGAAGAGTACAGGTCTGTGGCCAGTACTATAATATTTTTTTTGTTTGTTTTTTAAATGGCAGGGTGATTGTTGTTGCTTCTGTGTCGTTTGCAGAGTTCAGGAAGTTTTTGTTAGTAGTTTTCAAGCTTTTGATATGTGTGTTAGGTGCTGGCAAACAGCAGCAATAAATATTTCTACATGAATTCCTTGGGACTGTGTTTTGGCTAGGGTAATCGAATGTTACATCCCAAGATAAAGATCCGATTTAGAGATTTGCTGATGTAGACCGTGCATTTGTTCAGGGCCTTGTTACCCTCTGTGAGACTCCGTGCAAGTACAGAAATCTGTGCTAGTGGGTTTTGTCAAGGGATTAAAGGATCCATGTTTGCTTTGCTTGGAAGTTGTTCAGATAGGAGAGTTAAGAGTTGAAAATATCATCTCTACTTTCCCTTGCCCTACCAAAGTAAACTGAAAACCCTTAGCAGAATGTGGCACACTGACTCTTCAGATTTTCAGTAATACTTTAAGAGTACCTTAAGCTACAAAAAGATGCTGTCCAATGAAAACTTTGTGCAAAACAAAAATTGTATTTGTGGGAGAGGAACAAAGGAATGATAGTTTCAGGATGAGAAAGAAAACTTGCTTAAATGTTCCTATCAAGCTTGCACAGCATGAAATTCAGCTGGCTTTTATAATGCTAGAAAGATTGAAAGAATTACCTAGAATCCCAAGCATAAAAACCAAAACAAAATAAATTGGCAGTTTGATTTGATTTTATCTTTCTTTTAAAGGGAAAAACAAGTCTCTCTCCTCTTCCTATAAGTGGAGAAACTAGTTAATGAGAGTAAATCACAAGAATAATGCTTTCTTTGTTAGGCAAACTACAGCAAAATACAAGGGACCTAACACTTCCAGTTGATGCAGCTGGGCTGTGACCATGGTTCTGTAAGTACACAGCTTCTGCTGGTGACGATGTGGAGTTACTGCCCCTGTTGCAACACGTTCTAACAGTGTTGTGTCTGCCTTCCACACGGACCTGATGTAATGGCAGCAGCATTCTCCATGGACTGCTGTCCAGCATTATACTAGGATGAGCCTCACTAGGAAGTGCTGTCACAGCTGTGGAGGGATGGTGCAGGGACCTGGTGTGGTGTGCTGCCTCAGTCTTCCTCGATGGACAGCTAACCTGAGTTGAAACTGTCAGCATCTGGGATTTTTCAGATGTGGAACTTGACTATGGTGGGACATGTTTTTTGTGGTGAGGGCTAATGCTCCACAGGGGACTTTTTTTTTTTCCAAAGCAGTCCCAAAAGATGCTACCAGAAAACCTTGTGCATTTCAGCTAAAGATGAGCAGGATCCACTGCAGAGTACAGCTACTGAAAATGGATCTCTCCCCTTTCATCTGTTAGATCACTACTGTAAGGTAAAGTGGGTTTTTTTTATGATCTCATAAACATCAGTAGGTTAAATATTTTCAAATTAAAGGGGTGTCTTTATGCAGATGTTCGAGTAAAATATTTGTTTCTCAAACTAATTCAAAAGTGAAACTGTAAGAGAAGTGAAAATAATTTGAGCTTTCCTGTTCCTAGCTGGCTTACAAGAATGCATGGGGTTATTTTAAGTTTAAAATGATAGTAATATAGTTACAAGTGTTCCATACTTGGCTAAGTTACTTATTTTTTGTGACTGATGGTGCCCCATGAAGCTTATTAGTGCATGAAGTAACTCAAATAGCAATTGGGTATGTAAACATCTGGAAGTTTCTTGGGTAAAGCTGCAAGCAAATTCCATGTAAGCCTAGATGTATTGACAATATCTCTGTCAGCAGTAGTATCTCCCATGTTGGTGGAACTCACTCCAGAAATCTTGTTAGTCAGGGCTAATAAAGGGTTACTAGATTTAAGCTATTTTTTCCCCCTTCAAGGCTGCAAGAAGGCAACCAACTAGCCAGGTCCTGTTTGGAAAAAAAAAAAAAAAAAAATAAAATACATAACGTAACAACCCAACTGAAGTCTTCCAATCTATGTTGTTCATGGTTTATTGAAAATGATCACAGGAATAAGACTGTGGTAGAAGCTTTCTGAATTAAATGCTGGATTTTCACTGGGTGTCTGACTCTGAGTCTCTGTCAGGTTCCACTAGGCTCTGTGAGTTGTGACTCTCCACATGGAAATGTTCACTGCAGGTATGGACGTCAGATCTGGTGGACCTCTAGTGAGACAAGGAATGCAAATTGCTGCATTGGTGTAGTGGTGGTTAGGCAGAGGAAAAAGAGGTACTTTCCGATAGCTTTCAGAATAAGTGAATATATTTTAAGTATTATCAGCAATTTACACTGTTAATTCTGATTAAATTTCCTGCAGTATGGGTTGACAAATGTACATACATAAAAGCAGATAAATCTTCTGCTTCTGGCAGTTCTGAGAGAGGTATTTCAGCTTGTCCTGCAGATCAGCAGGCTGAGGAATGATAGGAGGGCAGAACCCTTAGAGAAAAGCATCTTCAGTTGACTGATACTTTACTCAGCTGATTTCTGCTGAGTAATTGAGGTGCAAAGAGAGGCTGTCCTGAGATGCTTAGGCTTCGGTCAGTAAAGTGTTATTTTTGAGGTGGTCAGCCTCCTTGAATTATACCTGGAAATAAATCTGTAAAATTGTGCCATCTCGAAGATGAGCATAATATGCTCCCTTTTGGAAACATCTCTAGGTGGCAGGGGCAGCTACACAGCTAACCAAAGTTCCCAGGTAGTCTGTGGTAAGTCCTTTAGGAAAGACAAATTATAGCTGTCTTCTGGGGTCATAAAAGCCTGATCAATATAATAAGCTTTTATCAAAAGGAAGTCTGTCAACCTGGGTGTTTGCAGCACTAATAAAGCACAGCCATGCTTTGGCTGATCTGCATATTTAGAAGTAGTAGAAGCTCCAGAAGGAGCTTCACGTTTTAATTTCAGTGCTCAAAGGTAGGTAGATATTCTAAGAGTGGCTGTGGTATTTTGCAATTTCTTGTGTTTCTGTTCCAGTCTGCCACTATTTTTCTTCTGCATGGCTACTTTGCAAACCAGCCTACTGTGTGGTGTTTGTTTTTTATCTTGCATGTATCTGCAAAAAGTATGTATAGATATATACGCGCATAAATGCATATAGAGTCATAGAATAGTTAGGGTTGGAAGGGACCTTCAAAGGTCATCTAGTCCAACCCCCCTGCAAGGAGCAGGGACATCCCCAACTAGATCAGATTGCTCAGAGCCCCGTCCAGCCTGGCCTTGAACGGTTCCAGGGATGGGGCATCCACCACCTCTCTGGGCAACCTGTGCCAGTGTTCCACCACCCTCGTTGTAAAAAAAAATTTCCTGATGTCTAGTCTGAATATACCTCCCTCTGTTTTAAAACCATTATCCCTTGTCTATCACAACAGACCCTGCTAAAGAGTTTCTCCTCATCTTTCCTGTAGGCCCCCTTGAGGTACTGGAAGACCGCTATCAGGTCTCCCGGAGCCTCCTCTTCTCCAGGCTGAACAGCCCCAACTCTCTCAGCCTGGCCTCATAGGAGAGGTGCTCCAGCCCTCTGATCATTTTCGTGGCCCTCCTCTGGACCTTCTCCAACTGGTCCATGTCTGATGTTGGGTGCTCCAGAACTGGACACAGTACTCCAGGTGGGGTCTCACCAGGGCAGAGTAGAGGGGGAGAATAACCTCCCTTGACCTGCTGGCCACACTCCTCTTGATGCAGCCCAGAATGCGGTTGGCCTTCTGGGTTGCAAGTGCACTGTGCCGGCTCAAAGTGTGTGTGTGTGTATATATATTATATATGTATGTAATAGGAAAAGTATGCGAATCTTTCTTGTACTAGCAGGACGAAGTGGGTCTGAGTGACTGTTAATGCTTCTCGTTCACTCTTTGCAGTTCAGTGAAACCATGGTGTGAGACAGGGCAATGTGACTTGGCCTAGTACAGTATAAATCAGTAGGTCTCTATTACTCATTTAATCAGTGAATTTTTTGGCTGTTTTAGACCAGCAGTGAACCTGTGCTTTCATTTCTCTTCCCAAAAAGCACCTTTCATGTAAAATATGTAAATAAAATTAAGAAATAAAATTAGAATGGGTTACATCTATGTTAATGTCTTACCCTTCATGTGATGTTGGCCCATTAAGACTGCAGGATATCAATATTTTTATTGATGATACAGATTAGGCCCATTTAAATACTCAAAAAATAGATCCAGGGTGTGCTTGTGCAAACCTTGGAGAGCTGCAGAACTGTTTTTTAACTTCCAGATACCTCTGTGACTGGGCCCCTGAGCAGTTGAGTGGCAAGAAACAACTCTTTGTGATTGGACTGACCTAATAGGGTAAGGTGTCCCCCACCTTACAGAAATAAATGTGCTTTAGAACCAGTCTTTCTCCAGATCCTCCATGTAAGGCAGATCTGACCAACACTTAACTTGCTAGACCTGTGGACCCCATAGTCCCTCATGTCTGGAGGGGGAACTACCGCTGCCAAGATTGAGTTACAAGATGTTAAAGTGCATAGGTAGTGTGTGTGTGTGAGAAAATTGGGGAGGGGAATATTTAACAGCTAATGCTCACTGCATTAGATTCACCTCTGAGCAGCAGTGCAAGCATTTAAAAAGAGAAGATGTCAACAGCAATCTCTACTCTGTGTAAGAAGAGTAGCAACACTTTGTTCCATTCCCACAACTAATCAAAGACTGAATTTGTTTCATTTTATAGCAGAACCAATAAATTCAACTCAGCATCACAGAAAACAGCTACTCAAAGCGTGCACTCTGGTCTTGATCAAGAGCACGAGCAATTCTGGTCAGGTGTCTGAGCCTGGGACACATCACAGCCTCCCATGATCCTGAACAAGATCCTTGATTCCAGAGCCTGGGAGTAGTGTTGCAGCAAAGTGATTTCCAGAAACAAACTTCAGACAATCTTACTCTTTGGACAGGTGCCTGCAGTTCAGTCAGTCAACACGTGACACAAATTAACACAGAGTAACAAAAATTGATTGGAATCTGAGTTTGTTTCAAACTAAGATATTTATGTGAAAAATCAGTACTGATTTTTCACTTTTAAAATTCTAATATAGTTGAAGTGACCATTCATCTGAGGGATTAATATTTGAGGTTTTCAAATAAAGTTATACTGGAGCTTACCTGACTGGAAGTGTTGAGCAGAGAACTGATAAAACATTACAATTTTTTATGAAGCTTAATAAGATTTTTATAGATATTAATACTGTTTGTCAAAGTGTTATTTTAAATCATACTTTGAATACCTATTTAACATATTACAGTTCTTACTGAATTTTGCATGTTATTAGACAGATGGTTCTTCCGTGACTGAGATACCCTGCCTAAATACTTAGGTGATTTGTCCGAACGTATGTGCCAAGTTTGTGATGGAAGAGGGATGGGAACAGAGTAACATCAGTTAGCTTGCTGTGCTTCTGCTTTGCTCTTCGAGCAGGGGGCAAGACTTCACTTGAACTGGTGCTTCGCATGTGTAGTGACATTATTCAGAAAATCTCTTTGCCTGCCCCTGAAGAGGAACAGTGAGCTACGTATGGGTTAGAAACAGCACAGCCATGTCTACTACCAGGCATGTTTAAGAACAGAACTTATTTGGCCTTGACATGAGCCAAAAGTGGGAAACTAATGCTGAGGGTGTGATAGGGAACGTGAATATGGAACATCATGAACATGGCTGCTAGGACCATATCACAGTTCAGATGCTGGACCTTCAGCTGAAGCCTCACCAGCAGACTCTTGTCAGTGCTGCATGTGCTTTTAAGTGTTCAAAAATCTTGTGTCTTGCCCTAACAGCTGGACTGCAGAAGCTGGTGAGGCTGCAGGAATTATCTGTGGCCACTAGATGACTCCTTCAGCCTGCTGGTAGGTAAACTGGGAGCTGAAAAAAAACTGGAGTTGAAGAGCTGGTACAGGAGGGAGAGGGCTGTTCTTGGTCTATACTGAATGAGATGCACCAAAATAAACAGGTCTATGTATCTCACAACTGAAGGAACTGTTAACATGGTTTTTAGTTTTTTTAGTTTGAGTTGAAGTAGTTACAGGATAATATACCTCTACAAATCGCTAATTTGTGAGGTTTGTTGATGTGTACTTTGAAAGCATTTGCAAAATGCAGAGTCCAGACCTCCTTAAGGACAGAGTGGTTTTATTGAGGCAATGAACATGTGAAGAAGCTAATTTTACAAGTTGTACTACTTCTTGACTAGGCTACAAGTGATACCTGGGTTTATGTTGAGCTCTGCTGTTACAAATCTTATTTTGCAAGCTTCCAAAAAAAGAAAACCCACAGAAAACACCACTCAACCCAGCAGCTACATAATGCTATCTTTGCCTCTTCTTTACCTCTTGTAGATGGATGGATGAATCCTGTTAGGGTGGAAAAAATTTGAACAGACTATATTGAAATTAAAACTCAGGCAGAATTTCGACAAACTCCCTGCAAATTTCAGTGCATACTCAGAGGATCCACTTACCCTGTGGTGCTCAGGGTTAAATAACCTTCCTGTCATTTGGAGACAGCGTAAATGATGCTTCAGTTTCATAAACATGTATTTGCCAATGTCTGTACTAAACATGTAGTCACTTTATCAAGGTCATTAGCTTACAAGGTGGTACTTTTGTTATTCCATGTGTTTCTCTGACATCCATTTTTACTTCTGGGGTGTAAAATGATTCATCAGTTGCATTAAATATGGCCAGTTCCTGCTGCAAAGATTATGCTGGATAAAACAATAGTGCACATGGCTTATGATACTTACTTTTTCAGAATTGTCTTTGTCAGCCAGGAATTTCATAGAGATGAGACGTGACCCTGAACTATGGCTTGATCTGTGAAGATTTTATTTTCTTCTTCGAAGTTTGAGTACTTCAGTGTTCACCGTAAGCATAGTGCTAGTCCTATTTTTAAACTTAATACACATTAGGAGTGTGTATCTACTTTTAAGTAAGGGTCAGGTGTACCAGCCTTTTCAATTCTATCATGTTTGGAAATTTTCTTCAGCTAAAGTTCTTTAAGTTTAGAAGGCATGGTATAGCAATTTCATAGTGGTGTAAAGGGAAACTATGTGACCCATAATTTAAAACTAAACTGCTGATTTGTAAATGAAGTGTGATAAACTTTTCTCTTTTAAATGTCAGACCTGTTAAGACCAAAACCACTTCTGAATTAGCTTCCAAAAATGCAGTTATGGATTATGTTCTGTCTTTGCAAGCCAGGACTAGAATTTGCTTGACCCAAACCTATGTCCCTTTTGAGGGTTGTGTTTACCCAGCAGCATGTTGGCATTTTGTTCTTTGAATGTCTCGCATAAAAGCAGCTGTTTTATGGGATTTTCAGTTGCTTTCTATTTATGCATGTTGGATGTGTATGTAACACATACAGTTCTTCGTATATACGCAGACGTCCCCTGTTTCTCGCTCTCTCACTTTCAAAATATGCATGCCTTGACGTACATGCATAGGCATCTTTCCCTTCTTCCCTACCTTCTTTTCTGCCCCAAGACCCCATACTTTGGGATTAAAGTTTAGAAGCCATGCTGTAGCAATTTCATACTGATCTAAGGGATGTGTCTACAGGAATGGTCTACATGACCCATAATTTAAAACTGGACTAAAGATTTGTAAATTAAGTATGATAAAACTGATGAGAAATATTGAAACAAGGAAACTGATTTTTTTGCATTTGCTTAAGTAATTTCCATCCTTCTTGCTGTTACTTCATTATTTAATTTGTTACACTGTGTTTTGTTCAACTTGCTTTCTGAGATTTCCATGTTTATCTATTTACTTAAAAGCTATAGTTCTAAGGAGATCCCTTGCCTTGCTTGATTGAAAGGTCAAGGAGGAAGGTTCAAGGGCAAGGCTAGGGAGGAAGCTGATCACCACTTACTTAAACTTACGTGGTTTGACTGAATTCATTGCTTTAGTTTCTTACATACAGCAAGAGAAATAAAATTATTAGTAGTAATTATGCTGCAACATGTTAATATCAGACTGGTAAAATTAAAGAATATTGAAGGAAAGAAAAAACCACTAATCCTGTAGTTCCCGTTAACTTCTCACTGTTAAAAGTGGTTTATTGTTGGATTTATGCTACTTCTCCTGCTGCTGTCAGTGATGGTTGTAGATATGAATAGAAGACAGCATGTAGCATGGATCAAAGTGAGGTGAATGAGCTGAATTGGAAATTTACCATGCTTGAGTTAATCTGGCAGTGGAAATGACATGAGCAGCTTAATTTTATTTAGAACTATGCGAAGAGAGAGGCATTCATGTGTGTGTGCATGCGTGCCGGTCCTATCTCGCCTGGCCTCTGCCAGGTCCCTCTTCTCATTCTCCTGGGCCATGAGTGACGTGCTGGGATGTGTGGGGGTTATCAGCTGTGAGGACATCTGGCATTTCAGGAATTAGCTGGGCTCCTGCAGCAGTCGGGAGCACAAGTGACAGTGTTGTATTTTACGTTCGACTTCCTCTCTCAAGTGGCCGAATTGAATCGAACAGCAGTGCTGACAATGGCAGGGAAAAGGCTGAACGAAGTGCTGTGGTCCCTCTGCAGACCTCTAGCTTGCAGGACTCCGTGTTTGCCTGCTTGGTGCTTCCTTGTTCATTGACTGTCGTGTGGTGACAGAATAGCCAGTCCCTTTGATATTGCTTTGTTCCAACCCTTAGTATAGGAAGTTTTCAGAATGATCAGCTGGCATACTGTGAATGTTATGTCTTGTGCAGAGAGCCAGGGAAGGGAGTAGTGAGAATGGTTGGGGTGAGACAGATAATGAGGGTTGCCTTGTGTTTGTTTAGAAAAAAAACAAAACAAAACAAAAGCCCATAAACCAACACTTTCAGAGTCTGAGAAACTTTTTTGAATTAATGGGAGAATTTTGTTTGAGACAAGGTTGTACAACAGTTCTACTTACACAAGTTACTGGATTTAGGATTAAGAAGTAAAGCTTTCAGGTATTTCTTACTCACTTCCAACAGTTTTTCCCTCAAGTACAAGCATTTGATTGTGAAGTAAGATTTAATTGTAAACTTGAAATCCTGTTGAGGACTGTTTGCAGGTGTCTGAAGAAGTTTGCCTTTTTCAGTTATGTCTTGGATTAGATAATTATAATATGAATGTATCTTAAAACAAGAGCTCCTAAAACTTTTATTTGGTCCTGCAAAACCCCAGGATATCTTAATGCCTTAACCTTGTGTTTTGCAAAGGTCTGTGCCAATATTACTATCGACTGAAGTGCAGGTAACATTGCAGTAGTGCTTTCGTGAAGTTTCTGACAACTGGAGTCTTTCCCAGCATTGGTTTTGGAAGTCAGTTTCATTTCCTAGTGCCAGTAGGGACACGGTTCTGAGACGGGTGTATTTAGCATTTGTTCTGAAGAGGGTATGTTCTTTGATGTGCATCCAGAAAATTGTTTTGGTGTGGGTGGGATTTCTATTGTACATGGACACGGGGGTTCCCTCTAGGATTAAATTTCCTCATCCTCCCAAAGCTGCTTTAAGATGAATGCTTTTTGTATTGCCGAGAATTGGATTTGGCATGAAAGCCTGTTCCAGTGCATTGTATAACAACTGCCTAGGCCACCCCATGGTGCACGAGAAGGCCTCCCCAACCAGGGTGACCAAACTTCTACCATCATCTTTACCCTTCCTGGCCTTCAGAACAGGAAACCTGCAGGGAAGGAGTGCTGTAATACTTAAATAGCAGATGTTAGCACTAATACCTCATTTAGGATGATATTGGTGCTAATTTCACTGGTTTATTGAGAGTCCTTTGAAGTCACTCATAATCTCGGTTTGGCTCCTTTCCAGCCTAGTATTTCCAGGTAATTTGCAGCTAAATAATCTGTTTATGGGTTGTGCCAATGCATCATGCTGAACAAGATGACATAATAGGACGAGGGGTAATGGTTTTAAAATAGAGGGAGGTAGATTTAGATTAGACATCAGGAAATTTTTTTTTACAATGAGGGTGGTGGAACATTGGAACGGGTTGCCCAGAGAGGTGGTGGATGCCCCATCCCTGGAAACATTCAAGGCCAGGTTGGAGGGGACTCTGAGCAATCTGATCTATTCAGGGATGTCCTTGCTCCTTGCAGGGGGGTTGGACTAGATGACCTTTAGAGGTTCCTTCCAACCCAAACTACTCTGTGATTCTATGATTCACTTTTTGCGTGTGCAGTATGGAGGATAAAGAATCTGTGTCTGTTTAATAAAGCTTGGTTCCCTGAGTGGGGCTGCAGCAGAAGCTCCGCATAGGGACCTCGGAGTAACACCTCACACTGGCCAAGCCAGCAGCCAACAGTCTTTCTCAAGCAGTTGAAAGTTGCAGATTGAGTTTCTGAAGAGATGGACTGTTTGTAGCATGGCTTTTACAGCTTGAGATGGGCTGCAGCAGATCCTGTGTGGAAATGGAGTCCTGATGGTAACTAGTTGATACGTATTCTGAATTTCTAAACAGTTTCTCCCTCTCAAATGTTAAGGAGCAGCAAAACAGACTTCAAGTGAAATAATCAGCATTTATTTGAATATAATAGCCATTACATCTGTGTGATTTACAGGTTATCTCAATGTGTCTCATGGTATGTTTCTGCATCAAGCACTTTCTTTAAAGTTGAAAGAAGCCTGTAACACCTCAGTTTGGAACAGAATACAGGGCAAGTTCCATAGATGTGATTGCAGAAACCTAGTAAGTGGTACTCTTTTTTTTTTTTTTTTTTTTTTTTTTTTTTT
>WHYT01014717.1:45998-75397 GCA_009806455.1 Tetrax tetrax
AAAAGGGTAAGTTTTTTTTTTTTTTTTTTTTTTTAAAAAAAAAAAACAAACAAAAAAACACAGAAAACCAGCCCTAGATTGTATATGCATAATTTTGTGTATACAATAATTTTGCAGTCATCCTCAGTGTTCTGCTGTTGACTATCTGTACCACTAGAATGGTTAATAAATACTGAATACAGTGTTCTGTACACTATATTGTTGTTGTATTATTTTTTCACAACAACTGAATCTGACTGCAAATCCTTTACAAATCTGTTAACAATACATTCTTTATTATAAAAGAAACAACTAAATTACATACTATGCTGGAGACTCAAAGTATGCTTTTTTTTTTTTTTTTGCCTAATAGACATGTGCATATACAGTTGAGGAATAGTAAGGAAATCCAGATGGAAGCTTGAAAAATTGTCTTGATGCCAACTTTCCTTACTCCGGTATGTGCAGAAGGACTGGAACTGGAGGTTTGAGGGTTTTGCTCAGAAGGCATAAAAATTAGTGATCCCCATGTTCATTTGTTTTATAGAAAACAGGCAGGTTTTTTTATTTAAAAATGTTTAAATAATAACTAGATATCAGTGGCCTTTCCTGCCACCCCCACAAAAACTGTTTTAGCTGACCACTCTGATAAGGTCTATAACTGCACGATTACATAGCGTTGGGGAATGAAGGAGCATACCATGCTGTTCAGCAAATACAGTCTACGAATACAGGTTAATGGTTAACTACATTTAAGTCTGGAAATGGTTGTATAGTAATTACAGTTAATTATGAGATGATACAAGTGCATTACCATGCAATGTCCTCTGAACACACTGTAATTTCAAAATGTGCTGTTAGGAAAAGAATTTGAGTATTACCGCATCACCTTAAGACAAAAATACCATTCTTCACTATAAAATCACCAAAGAGCCTTCATGGCTAAGTCTGGCGTTAACACGCAGGCTCATCCTCAGGGAGAGTTTCACATACGTACCTCTAAAGAACAATTAATCGGTTCCCACTTTAACTGCAGTGGTAACAACTTGTCGAGCTCTGCAGTTTGCTGCCAGTGCTTGGCCCTGGAGCAGCATGTAGAGCGAAGGTAGTTTCTCCTGATGCATTTTTGCAACTGCTTGGGAGCTCGTCCCTGTTTGAGTTGCCTTTAGGCAACTCCTAGCGTGCTGCGTTTTGGCTTCTGCATATCTCTTGGCTGGGCACCAAGGCACGATATTTAAGAGTGTGCTGTGCTCCCCTGTGACTCTCCTCCTCTTCTGGGGCAGCCTCTGTGAAATCAGGATTTTTATAGCAAGTTTTCCCTGCCTTTTTGCTCTCAAGTAAGAGGCTATGACAGAACAGGGAATTGGCTATCCTGATTTTTATTTTGGGATTTTTTTTTAGGAGAAAATTAATCTGTTCTTTATCTCATGGTCTTTATCTTTTTAAAAATACTACTAATTTTGTTATTACTGGTTTACACCTTCTGCTGGAAGTCAAGTTCTGCAAAAAAACCTTCAGCTTGCATGACAGGGACTTCTGTGTGCAGCCCATCAGACCAAAGTTTCACAAGGTCAATAGGAACACTGCAAAGAGTGAGGGCTCAAAGGCCGTGGTTCTCGAGTCTTGATTTTGAGAATATTTACACTTGGGCATAACTTCTCCACCAAAACTCGCTCCTGTTGACCTCAGGGGTTACTTCTCTATTTGAAATGGAACACAGATGTAAGCACACCCAAGTTGGTGAGCACCCAGGGAGGGAGGGGGTAGAAATGCAGTGCTGCAAAAGGTGGAGTTCGTTTTCCTGGCCCCAGGGTATGGGCTGGCTGTCCAGGTGGTCTGCCTGGCCTCCAGCTGCTGCTCCAGGAGGGTGGGCATCCTGTGGGGGTCTGCTGGCCATGTCTGCCAGCCCCTCGGGAAGTCTTGGGTGCTCCAGTGCTTCTCACGTGGCACTGCAGGCCCAGTTTTTAGGCAACAGCAACCCATCCTGAGTAGCTTGACCCTATTTCAGAGTAATGAAACCTTTACTGATACAGGCAAAAATGAGATAAGGGTGCTGCCTCATAGACTTTAAAAAGTAGCTTTTCTGAAGTTTGTAATAAAAATGCAATAATTACTGCAAGCGTTATCAGGGTTGTGACCAGCCACTGCAGCAGTGTCCCAAGGCAGTCATGATTATCCTTGGTGGTTTTCTTTTAATACACTGGGGATGCTCATGGTGTTGGAAGACATGCTAAGGAAGAGGTGCAGGAGTGACGGCTGACAGCAGTTGAGTTGGTCTGTGTGTGATATTGATAGAGGGGGAAAAAAAAGCATTGTCCTTCAGCCCGCTTGGATTGCTTCAGTTTTGTCAGCCTTAGTTAATAATGTTTCTTAAACAGCTCTGTGGTAGCTCCCCTTTTGTAAGGAGGGAAGAAAGTACTTATATAGATGCTTTCTGTAATTATGTATTAAAATAAATACTTGTATCTCTTGAGTGATTGCACAAAGCAATTAAGGACCTAAGATGTCGGCATTTCTTTAAAAAAGTTACATGGATTTTCTTTTTTTGTCCTTTGTAAGTTTGAATTGTTTGTCCAAGTAACTGACTGCTCTGTTATAGTGAAACCAATTTTCATTAACTAACTACTGTTTAATTTATTTACGTCATAAAAGGCTACTCCTGGAGTAAATTTAAAACCACTTTCTATTGAATAGTGCTGAAACAAATAATAATCCCTATCTGACACCTGACGCCCTTTATTACTGCATTACTGGGACTCCTCACAGGGGAGTTTACTGGTGTTGTCCTTTGTTTTCCGGAAGACTGGAATGGGGTGGAGATCCTGGGATGCTAGCTAGATGCTGGAATAGAGCGCTCTCAACACCTTCACTGCTGTGTGCAGTTTTGCACGGCCTCCTGGGTTTTGTTTTGTTGTTTTTTCAGGAAAAGCAAATTATGAGCTGCAGCACTAAAAATTAAAACAACCAAACAAACTTCCCTAATTAAGATATAGAACTTGGGGAGAACTATGGAGTGGTGCCTACTGAGAGAGTATGCTTCCTTGAAGTTTCCTTTGTAGGAAGGCTTTCCTCATACAGCTGGCTCCACAAAGGGGTGGGCACTGTCACTGACTAGCATCCAAACAGGTCTATTTTCATGTATTTAAATAGAAAAACTTTTGAGAAAGCCTTCAGATGCCATGCAGGCATGTGGGCTACCTGGCTTCTTGCCAGTAAGATGATGCTTCCATCCCAGCACACCACCTTTTTATTGCGCCCAAATTTATGCAAGGCCTGCCTTGAAAGTTGTGCTGTTACCTGTTCTGCATAATTTCCATGGACCTGAAGAGGAAGGAAAGGACTGGAAATGTAACTGAAGGCATACTTCGATGGAAGTTATCACAAATTACAGTGCGTCGCGAATCTATACATCTATAGCAAGTTTATGTAATCTGTGTGTAAAACTTGGTACCATGATGTAATTTTAACCTTGTATTCTTGAGATCAAACAGCAAAAGCAACTAGTATTATTTTTTACCTTTAAAAAAAAAAGCTTTGTTCTAAAACTCTTGTAAGTCTTTTTTTAAATACATATTTGTGGTCTTGTAATCATATTTAGAATATCTTTATTACCTTAATTTAAATGCAGTGCCTCCCATTTTAAGATAAAATCAGCCTGGAAGAAGGCAGCTTCACTGTGAGAGCCCCTACTTTCCTTCAAATTAGTTTGGATCAGAAATCTTACTTGTGTTGTTCTTTAGTGAGACCATTGGCTCTGTCAGACCTGATACACTGCAAACCTATATGGATACAAACATGCCAGATGTGTTTATAAAAGACTGTTTTCTTTTCCTGTCATGCACCTTGATTGTAACCTTTTTGTATGTGGGTTAATCCTGCTGCTCTCAGTGTGTACAGCTACTGGCTTCAATAGACAGCCTCATACAGGGTATGCACACAATCTTCTAAATATACTCAACAATGTGGGTAAGCGTAGAGCTCGTGAAAAACAAATCTTGTCTAAACTAACTTGGAAAAATATTTTTTTCTGCTGTTTATTTGGTACATACTTCTGTGCTTTTCCATATTCTCAGAGTGCCTAGCATCTAAGTTTTTCTTTTTTTTTTTTTTTTTTTTTTTTTTTTTTTTTTTCTTTTTTTCCACTTTAGGGCTTCTGTGGGAAATCTGTCCAATAAAACTTGAAGATAACTGTTAGGCCAACACTTCTGAGATATTTTTTTTTTTTGTGTACACCAGACTGCAAAGCTCTTTGAAGTGTTTGTAGTTATATATTTTTAATATCTGGGCCTATTATTTAGACCATCTTTTATGATCAGGTTGATCACAAGGTATGATGGTAGAAGTAGCCCCTCTAGTTGATTTTTGAAACTGACAACTGCAGTGCAGGAAAAGGTATTTTAGTGTCAAGGAGTATTTTGCTGCACTACAGTTTTTGATATGGAGTAGTTTTTGCTTCCAGATTTTGTTGCGTGAGAGAACTTAACATAATTTTTTTATAATTCCCTTTTCCCCCCTCATACATCATCGTTCAGTATTTAATAGTGTTCTGTGGGATTACGAAGAACGAATAGTCACAATTTTTCTCTTTACCATACTGTTTTCCAATCTCTTCTAAAAGAGCTCTAATTTTTTAATGCTAAAGTCTGTCAGATGATTTAAAAACAAAACAATGGAGAAGATCTTATAATTGATTTGATTTCTTTTTTTTCTGTTATGAGGGCATATTCATGCTTTTCCAATTTATTTTTAGCATTAAAAGAGAGTTGAATAAGGAGAAGGATCTGTTGAGCTGAACATAGCACAAATGAGCCTTGAAAGATAAATTGTACTCCCAAGCACTTAACCATCTAGAGTCACAGTTATTTTAGCTTATTAAATGGCATGATTATAGTTCCAGGTATAGTTCCAGGTATAGGAGTGCTGCAGCAATTTTGCGCACCTGTTTGTCCATCAATTCCATCAGAATGCTTCTGCAAAACTAGGAGTGTGCCTGAAGGTGGCTGGTGTGTGGACTGACTGGCGAAACATGCCAGTAGGAGATGGAAGAGGGTGTTCAGGAATTCCCGGTAAATTCAGCGTTATCATACGAAAAAGGCTTGTCAGGCTGCAGGCTAGTTGTAAGGTTTCTCTGACAAATCTGCTGAATGCAAAAGCTGGAAGAATGATAGGAATGCACATTGTTTGTCCCGCTAAACACAGCGAGGGGTAGTGGAGTTAATTGGGTTCTTCCTGGGGTTTTACTGTGCTTGATAAAGTTAATTTTAGGCCTGATTTTTGCCTTGTCTGGCGGCTCTGTTACCCTGTTGGGCTGGGTGTGGGAGAAAGGGAAATGGGTCACATGCACAGAAACTGGTCCTGCAGACAAAACCTGGCGGGTGGCTGCGGTGACGCAGAGCTGAGGCCGTGATCTGTTTATCCGCTTCTCGTTCTGTTGGCTCGGCGGTGGTAATGGGACTGGGAACTAATCAAACTCTTGTTGTCGTGAAAGTGAGCGCTGACAGGGAGATTATTTGCTGAGTCAGGAAATGTCAGGTTTACGTCGCCACTTTTAGGAGTGTGTACTCAGGGAAAGGGTATTTACTCCTAATGCGATTTTGTGCATTTATACTTTCTCCATTTTGTGTAGTAAATAGCAGTTTGGCAGTGCAAAGTTTTGAATTTGGGACAATCCAGTTAAAATGTATGTATGTGTTTAAAGAAATCCAGGTGATATTTTGAAATTAGTATTGTTCATAATAATAAAGGGATGCATGTGCATCTATGTTGGAATTCAAATGTCCCCCATTACTACTATTTGCAGACTTAATGACACATCAATGTAAAGATTTTATTTATTTATTTATTTATTTAAAATAACATGTACATTGCAGTTGTGCATAGGAGGACTGGACAATTTAACCGAAAGACGGTGTCTTACGGAGTATAAAGTAACAGTATAACAAATTTTGTAGAAAGCTTAAATATCCTTTTTTTTTGCAGTCTCTTGTTCATTCGGGTTGAATGTATGTGTATATACAAAAATATAAACAACATGTATATAGTAAATAACTTTATATATACATACTTTGTATTTCCTATACTAAATAGGAGGCTTGAAAATTCCCCCTCAGGTGCTGAGGTTATAAAAGTGAAATCTGAGCCTTTCCCCGTTTTTTTTTTTTCCTATATGTCTTCATGGTTCCATCAAAGTCTGGCCAGGGAGTTTGCTTCATGCCTGGCACTTTACTATAACAGGAGGCCTTGAGTTTCTATGTAATTCTTTAATAGGCACTGGTCCTTTCTCAGCAAATGAAGAGGGTAGTTCCACCTGCCTAGGTACAAATGGGTCGAGCTGCAATAATAAATATGACTTGTAAGCGGTATTAAAGCTTCATTCTAAATTCTGAATGTCAAGTGATGCAGTAAGCAGCTGAACTTTCTCGTTCTAGCACAGGGCCAATTCCAAACATTGGGGAAAAAAACCCCCCAAACTGACACAAGAACCAGGCATCCAAGAGCAATGATTGCTTATCAATGTGTCCTTCTTTTTAATGAAGTTGGATAAGGATACTTTTTCAACTTTGTGGTTTCTAATTCCCATGCATGTGACTTAAATTTTTAAATGTTCCTCTGGAGTGGTGAGCTTTGCCATCTGTTCCTGTGAAGGAAAGCAGAAATCACTGGATTTCAAGAATGACATGCTAATGGGATAATCATACCATCTAACTTCCCATATTTGTGTGCCTGAGTTGAACATAGAATATGATTTGGAGCTACAAAGGGCTACTTCCCCAAATACCACACAGCGAGCTATAAAGTTGTCAAATCTGGCAGCACGAGCGGAGGTGGTTTTGTTTCTGTTCCCAGGGTGGCCTTCAGCCTTTTCAACCTTCCAAGTGTATTCCATTGCATGAGGAGGATCTTCTAAGAGGATCAGGGTTCAAGAACCGTTTCCTCAGTAATCTCCTGGGAAGACACCTGAAGAAATTAGTCATCCAATAGTGCTTTAACATTCTTGGACTTAACCTGTAACTTAGGGGTGCCAAATGTTTGCTTTTGCAATATACAGCTATAATTTGTGAAGAGAGAACTTCCTTTTCTCCAATTGGTTCAATCTCAAATCAAACATACTCCCTTTGAAAACCCCGTTCCTCTGATCATCTTTGTGGTGTTTGAATTTGTATGTTTCCTTTCAGATCCTAAAAAAGAACAAATCCAACTTGCAGGTTGGTGGGTTTATTTGTGGGCTTTGTGTTTGTTTGTGTTTGGAGCTTTTTGTTTGGCTGGTTTTTTGTTTGTTTTCTTTTTGCATCATTTACTCTCTCTGTCTTACCTAGAGCAGTTTGCATGTCTTTGGCATTCCACACAGCCCAAGACCTTCCTGTAAGATTCAGGGTTTTTTTGTTGCCTTCCTGTAGCAAACCATGTGGATATTCTGTGATGCCAAAGAAAACCAAATCAGACTGGCTTAATTTTTTTCTTGATAAGAACAAGTTTAATAAACTCTATTGGTCAACTCATCTGTGTAGGGTGAATCCAGCCTTCTTACCTGCGTTTTTTGTCTGTTCTGCCTTTTCTTACAAGCAGAAAACATCAGTTTTCAAATGTTTTAACACTGAAAGTGTTTAATATCACTCAATTTGCGTATTTTAGTCACTAGAGGGCACACTTGTACCTCTCTGAATAAATTAGTAATTGCAAACTAATAATTAATTAGATCTAAAGGAGTGGAAATAGTTGCTTAATGAAAAGAAACATTTTTTGATGCATTGTTTTTTTTATTAATGAAGCAAACAGAAAAATTACCATTTTCATTTTAGTTAAAGATTGCTTCATTAAGGATTTGATTGTTGCTGTGTTTTTTGAATTGCTTCAGTGCTTTGAGATTTGCTTGCTCTGATTTCTTTGAAGTAACATTGACGGGATTGGTGGGGAAGCTTGCTCCCTACTTTGTATGTACACTACCTCATAGAAACTGTGTATATGCGTATGTTCTCTTCTCAAAGCCTACTCAATCCTCTACATTTTCCTTTTAGTGAACTAACAAAACAACAGTGCAGGTAGAAGTGAGTCGCCTGATATTTGGGGCCAAAATCACCATTATTGCACTATATCTCTAATTCTTTTCCCAGTATGAAGTTTGAAGACTGTTCTGCCATGCAGGTGGAAAACATCTTGCACTGGTTTAAGATATGACATACACCAAGAGAGAATAAAGCTGAGCTTTTGTCTTTTTAAGGTGCAGCATAGGAATTACCTTACAATTAATGGCTTAATTAATTTTCTTTTAAATGGCATTGAGATTAATAAAAAACAACTCTCTCCCCATCTTAGAATTTCATGCCCACTTGTCTTGGCTGCGCTTTCCCTTTTTTATCCCCAAATAGCAGATATGTTAATAAAATACAGTAACAGAATTTATTTACTCAGTGCTGTCTTGTGGATCTGTAAACATAACTATTTTATTGCTTGTTATCTCAGTTTTCAAAAACAGTGAGAGAATGTCGAGGATATGCCTATATTGGAAAAGGTTCATTTAGCCATGGTGTTAGCAGTTTGATTAGTTGATAGAGACACTGAGTGTGCTGATACCCGGCCTAAGAATGACAGTGGGGGGAGATTATCAGCTATTTGTGATAAATTCCTTTTCATACACAAGAATTTATAAAAATAGTCTTCAAAGATACGTTGCTATTACCATGAAACCCGTGAAACGAGGACCTGTTATCTAATGACTGTTTTGAAGGTTCAGCTCTTCAAATTATGTTCATTTTAAAGCCTTGATTTTAAAATTCCTGACTTTAATTAAAGTAACCCCCTAATGATTCTATTTTTTTTTTTTAACAGAGATTTTACAAGTGCAAGTCCTTGAAGGTTCAGAGCTAGACACCAAACTGCAGAGTTAATAATGACTTTTATTTGAAATCATACAGCTGTTGACTCAGTCCTGTTTCCCTAGAATCTGCACTGGTCTTAAGACATTCTCTCTGTAAGATTGTATCTTCTACTTGCTTTATTAATAGTATAAGTATCTTGAAAAAGGAGAACAAGGATGCTGAAAGGGTCTTTTCTTGTCTGTCTTTTTCCCTGAGCTCACTCTATTGGTGCATTTTCATTTTCAGCTGTTCTAGTGTGAAGACTGGTAAACATCCCCCTGCGCAGGCCCTGAGAAAAGAGCAGTGACCTCAGTTACGCACAAACATACCTCTCAGTTTGGCAAGGACCTGTTGCGAGTTGCAGTGTTCGAAAGAGCCAAAGCAAAGGATGTGCACATTGTTCACACATAAGATTTAAAATGCAGTAGGATTTCTCCCTTTTAATACAAAGAACTGTTTCTTTCAACATCCTTTGTTTTCTTGCCTTTGTTTCTTAGCTGAATAATTCCTGCAGCTTGTGTGAACAGACACTAAATTTGTGTGTCTCATTGATAAGAGCTAAAAAGTGAGATGAGTAATAGTTAAGAAGAATCTATGCGAATGGAAGATGTTTTCCCACCTCCTCTTACTTATAAGCATGTTACCGGTTGCCTTTAGCAATAGCAGGTACAGCACACTCAGATCAAAATTATGATTCTTGAAGGTGATACTAGATTGCAGCATTGTGCTTGGCAGATAAGAGCAGCTGCGGCAGCCTTCAGAAGGTGTTTGCTGAAAAGGTTGACTGTTGTGAGACATATCACAAAGACACCTCATTTGAATAAACACTTGAGAAGTCACAAAGGCTTTTGAAGACTAATTGACACTTGTATTTCAGCTTGTCTTTTCAGGATCTCCTTGTCTCCCTTTCTACCTCCGCCGCCCCCGCCTTCCTTTTTTGCTCTGTTTTGTGGTTCCCTGGACTGCTCAGCTCTTGGTTTCCAGATGGTCATGTTCACTTGTCTTGGTCTGACTGCCCTCTCTGTAGCTACAAGAAGCTGGATGTATGCTTCTCTTCTCCTTACTGAAGACTTGGCTTTAATGTGTTGCTTAATATATTTTTCTAGGTTTCCTGAATATTTCTAAGGAATGATGAAACCTAGGTGAATTAGGGCTGAAAATAAAAGAACAGTTTCTTTTCTTACCCATTTAATGTCTTTTTAAGAAATTGTGCTCAGGGAAACAAGCAATATTGTTACATTCAGGTGTTCTGATATCATCAAATGATAAACTTTCGTTTGCGCTAAACACTTCATTTTTTTTCAGTGCAAAACATGTTGAACTACGGATTATGTTGATGATTACAGCTGCTTGTGGTGGGTATGTTTTTGGGAACACTTGGAGAATAAAGAGAATCGGTTAAATGGAATTAAAATTTGCATTATTCTGGTTGACATTTACCTGTTTATAGTTCCCAGAAGCTATTCTTGAACAGTAATATATAGTATAGTACATTGTATTGTATAGTATCAATATATTGGTACGAAATAAGTATCAGGTACTGCACCAAGATTATAGAGAGAGTTTAGACTGGGGAGGACACCAAAATGAACATATTAGGTGTGTTGGAATTAGACTTATACACCTTTAGGATGTGTCTTCCCATGCTTCACGTGTCTGTTCACAAGCATCTCCCTGGTCTCAGTAACTTCATTGCCACTGTGCAGGTACTTGTTTTGTGGTTCATGTGTTCCCACATGGGTAACTGGTAGCTCTTGCTGTTCTCTCTCAGAAGTTGTTGCATAGCAATGGCAGTCGATATAGCAATTCTGTGGCTCTGCTGTGCCCAATTTACATGCACACTCAACCACCTCTTTCCTCTACTCAACAGTCCTGCATCTGTGGGAGCAGGTCCCATGTGCTGGCTTGGAAAAGGTTGGCAAGGTAAAGGGATTGGTCCCCAGTGGTTCAAGGGTGGTCTGAAAAAGCCCAGGAGCACACATAAGGAAATACCATTGTTTTTTTCAACTATATTTTCACAGCCATGTTTGCAAACTTGTCCAAGCTATATTAACATTCAAGTGAAAGTAACTTTTGCTCATATGGATAATGTTAGGAATCATGATGCCTTATGCCACATTTTGACTTAATTAGAATTTCTGTTGCTGACTTTATTTGAGGGTGTAAGCTGCATTAACCTATGAAAGTTATGTTTTTCCTTTTGAAATAGGTTATCAATTGAATATCATCAGATAAGCCCTTTTATCTCTCACCCTGTTCCCCACAAAGGGAAAGCTGTGGAGAAAGAAGAAGGAAAATTTATTTTAAAACTTAGGATAAACCCATTTTCTTCTCAGTCCTGTCTCCTCCTCTCTATCCATCTAACATAAAGCAGGTAGCAACAACCTACCCTAATTCTGGTGGATGCACGGGCCTGGCAGTAGGTGTTCAGATGAGATGCCTCGATGTTATTTTATTTTTTTTCTTTTTCTTCCCCCCCACCTAGAATTAGTCTCTTAGGAATTACCAGTCAAGACTTGGGATCCACTTGGAGGGGATGGTGAAGAGCACTTTCCGTGCTTGCATTGCACTCTGTTTGACTTTCAGCCTAAGTCCACGTGGATAAGTCCCTGACAAGTTTGGGGGGATTGCGTTTTCTGGTTTGTGTGATTCTGAACTGTACCGAGGATCATAACATATAATGTGATTAGTTGGGATAGTTCTCAGATCTCTAGCTTCTCTGTGAGTCTTTTCCAACAAAATGGGTAAATTTTACTCCTGTCAAGCCAGAGATAATATTTTGTAGAGCTCAGGAGGTGCAAGGAGTTCATAGATAACACGAGGCAGATCCTCTAGGTACTGTGAACCAGTGTATTCAGCTGAAAAAGGTGGCCTTGGTGAGGCGGTGACATGTGACTTAACTTGTGGTAACAAGATCTGAGAGTGTGGTGGTTAGTTGTGGCAGCTAATACTTTCTCACTGTTCTGGAAGATGTCTGCTTCCTCATTTTCCTCCAAATCAAGCTGACATTTATATCTTTAATATTGTCTTAGATGAAGCCTCAGTGAATCCAGTATGGTGCTGTTTCTTTCATGCAGAAACTGAGGAGTGCAGGGCACGCGTTGAGGTCCGCATGGTCCTTGGATCCTTTTGATTCTGGGCAGCAGCTTTGTCAGGCTAGGGTGAGTTGGATAACCAGTGTCTGGCCAGCATCTAATTCTGTGTCTGAGCCTTTTAACAGTGTGTTCAATTGTGAACAAATAGGTTTGGTAATGTCACTGATCTGCAAACCTCTATCTCAGACTTTGGCCGTAGCAGGATAGCTTTCCATTACTGTAGTGGTGGCCAGCCTGCTGCAGTCGCTTGCCAGCTGCTGCTGTGCGCTGCATTGTATCTTCAGAGACGCATTAAAAGCTGGCCGTTACATACTGGGTACGTGGTCAGGCATGTGATAGGACACACTATGCACATTGTTTTCACACGTGGAGGCTTCTGTGTGGCCACAGTGGTCTCTGGAATGCAGACACCCAGTGAGTGTTGTGGTGTGAACACAAGTCCGGTCTGGTGGGATGCATCTTGCAGCAGACTACTAGTTGAGGATATGTTTCAGCGGAAAGTTTGGATAGCTTGAGTATCAGCAGCGTCTGCTGGGAATACTCTTGTCTCAGTGGCGAAGTAAAGTAGGTAGTCCCCACAAATCTCTTTTCATTGAATTTTCTCCATTCAAATCTCCTATCATTTGGCTTTCATAAGCGAAAAATGTGCTTGACCTGGCTTTTGCTGTAGGCTAAAGTGCGCATGTATGATAAGCTACGCAGCTCAGCTACTCAAATTGCAGTAACTTAGCCCTGTTTCTAAGTTTATAAATCCATTTAACCTGAATCAAAGTAGTGAACTCTAAATGTCTTGTGGGGCTTCAGCTTTGTGGCTTCTTTCAACTCTTTAGCAAGGCCTGTTGTGATAGGACAAGGAGTAATGCTTTTAAAATAGAAGGAAGCAGATTCAGACTTGATATAAGGAAAAAAAATTATAATGAGGGTGATGAAACAGGTGGTGGATGCCCCATCCCTGGAAACATTCAAGGCCAGGTTGGGGGAGGCTCTGAGCAACCTGATCTGGTTGGAGATGTCCCTGCTTCTTGCAGGGGAGAAGGACTAGATGACCTTTAAAGATCCCTTCCAACCCAAACCGTTCTGTAATTCTATGATTCTATGAATACAGAACTCTTAGACTGAAATAAGAACTGGAAGCATCTGAGTTGGTTTTAATTTACTAATGTGAGTTCCTGTGTAAATAAGGGCTTATTCTTGTATATGTAATGTAATTTCCATAGCCTAAATAAGTAGGAAATTTTAGAAGTCTGTTTGCTGATTTAAATTTCCATAATGGCCTATGAAAAGTTATGTGACAGAGGTAGGCTGGAGAAAGCAAAATGTCAAATACCAAACACTCACTGAGTGATGTAGCTGGCTTCTAATTTGATCTAAAGCTTGTATACAGTGCATCTTGTCATTGAGCTCTAGCAAACTGCAGCATAAATGGTCTTCTGAGATGCATCTTGCTGGACATTAATGTTACAAAGCAATACAGAATTCTCTTTCTCTTTTTCTGAGGGTAAAAATCCCTTTTCCCAGTTTTTGTAAATACATAGTAAAAAAAAGTTCTTGTACTGTACAAAAAAAAAAATACAGTAAAATAAACAAGTTTGATAGAGCCACAAAATCCAAAAGTTGTACATTTTAAACTGTATCTCAGCTATTTCAATTTAGACACTATTTCACTGTATGTGTAATACAAAGGAATAAAAAGTCTGATTTCTGGCAAATTACTTATTATTTACTTTCTTCATTTCTCCAGTGAGACTATTTAAAACACTCTCTGCATTCCTGTATGCTTACTGTGCAGAGCAATAAAAACTGCATTAAACTTCGTCAGGTAGAAGTTAAAAAAACAGAAGTAGTTCAGTTTTTTTTTTTTTTACTAAGTGCCCAATCAAGGTGATAACAGTGCATACAGGATGTTCATTTATATTATAGACTCTACAAAATACGAAATTATAAACTTGAATGTATTTATCTTATTTATCTTATCTGTCTTATATTATTTTTTGCTTTGCTGGGGACTCTATCTGGTTAAGAGATGCTCCAGAGTAACATCATAAAGTGGTTCAGGAGATGTCTTCAAGGATCATATAAGCTGTCAGTTTGTTTTCGCTCTTTCTGGAGCTTTCTCCTTCAGTAAGATTTGTTTTTTGTAGCCTGGTATAGGTATTGTAGGTCATTAACTGAATTGTAAAAGCTGCTTTTCCATGCAACCAAGAAGGCACAATCTCCAGTTGTCTGAGGATGAATAAAAAACCCCTTTGAATACAAGAGTGTCAGTAGTTCAGTAATGGTTGGTCTATATTCCCATCTCCTGTGCATGCTGATTTAAATTACTTTTGAGTCTAAGCTTGGTGTAACCTTACATATTTTTATAAGTTTCTCTGGTAACACAAGAGAGACTTTTTAGGGCTTCCTTAGCAAAACAAGACAGAGAGAAAGAAAAAAAAAAAGAAAAAAAAAAAAAAAGAAAGAAAAGAAACCTGGGGTTTTTGTTTGGTTTGATCCCTCATCTCTTCTCCAGAGAGATGTTTTCGTGAGTTGGGGTTTTTGTATGCAATGGTTGTTGCAGACACAGCTTGTTTATAATTTTGTGTGTGAGCATACCATTCTCTTTTAACGAATGTAAGTTAGGTTGGGGGGGCGGGGTAGGGGGGGGGCGCTGTGGTGGCAGCTTCTGTAGGAAACTGCTGGAAATTGTTTCCCCTGTGTTCAGTAGACTCAGGCCTAGGGCGGACCCACTCGGCCAGGGCCGAGCCGATTGGTGGCACAATTCCCCTGATAATGCCTCTGCGATAACGTATTTAAGAAGGGGAAAACCAACAACAACAAAAAAAAAACCAACAACCAACCAAACAAACAATATTATGGTGTGAAGAAGCTGAGTAGGGGCAGAGAGGGGGAGGCGCGAGCCTTGTGGGCCTTGCAGGCCTCACCCTCTGGCCTCCCGCCGGGCAGCCGACCGGGCCCAGGCCGGCTGTAAGAAGTGGAGAGGAGACATGAAGAGAACCTGAGAGGCATCTCTCTGCCTGTTTTGAAGAATTTGTGAGAGGAATGGCTGCAGATGCCAAGGTCAGGGAAGAAGGAGGGAAAGGAGTAATACGGCTCCTGGCCAAGATTCCCCTGCAGCCCATAGTGCAGCCCATGGTGGAGCAGGTTGTCCCCCTGCAGCCCATGGAGGTCCACGGAGGAGCAGAGATCCACCTGCAGCCCGTGGAGGACCCCATGTGGATGCCTGAAGGAGGCTGTGGCCCACGGAGGGCCCACGCTGGAGCAGCCATTCTGGAGGGACTGCACCCCGTGGAAAAACAACCCATGTTGGAGCAGTTTCACAAAGGACTGTAGCTCATGGGAGGGACCCCACGCTGGAGCAGGGGAGGAATGTGAGGAGTTCTTCCCTGAGGAGGAAGGAGCAGCAGAAAGCGACGGTGTGATGAACTGACCGTAACCCCCATTCCCTCATCCCCCCTGTACTGCTCAGGGAAAAGGAGGTAGAGATAAAGTTAAGCCTGGGAAGAGGGAGGGGTGGGGGGAGGTTATCTTGTTCCCTGTCTCATCCTCCTGCTTTGTTTTTAGTAATAAATGAATAGTTTTCCCCGAGTCGAGTCTGTTTTGCCCATAACAGTAACATTAAGGATTTTCTCTCTTGTTCTTATCTCAAACCTCAAGCCTTTTTCCTTATATTATCTCTCCCTATTCTCTCAGAGGGTGGGGGGAATGAGAGACTGAGTAGTCTGGTCCTGAGCGGGGCTGAACTACGACAGAATTACTTAAATGCAAAGGTTTTTTAATAAGAAGAGATATTTTCTCAAGCATTACACTGCTTTCTAAAGATGTTTTTGAAGCTGAACAGAGTAAATTCATGTCTGCAGTTCTCAGTAAGACAAAGACCTAACATCATCTTGGGACTTCAGTCGACATACTCTGGAGTGTCTAGCAGATACTTAGTGTACTGGTGTGCTGTTACTTGCATAACAGTAAGTGGTGGCAGCTTTTATTACAAAAAATGTTATCTCCAAGGTGTGCTGTCTAATATATCTGCTGTCCCATCCACCCTGTCTACACATATGTTCTTTTATTAACCTTAGTGGAAACACCTGAATAATAACAACTGGAAAATATTAGCCTTTAGGTCCTTTTTGTTTGTTTGTTCACTGTGCATTCCCTTCTCTCCTAATGATTTTGGGCTATTTTGTGGTCAGTTTGCCACTGTTGCAGGTGAGAGTCTTGCAGACAGGAAAGTACAGGAGTCCTAACTTTAAGCCATAGGAGAAGGGGCTGGTGGTGGACCAGCAGCGGGCTGTGTGGAGCGGATGGGGCCATGTACGGCCCCGTGCTTGGCACTGCTCTGAGGCGACTGGGACTGTTTCAAGTGAAGTCTCTGCTGACTTTGGTGACATAGGAAGATCATTGAGGTATGTAGTGAGGAAGAGAATCTGCAGCATAAAAACCCACAGAGTCTAGAGGTTGGTCCTGTAGCTGGAAGTGCTTGTCAGCCCAGTCACACTAGTTGTCATGCTTGGACATCGGAGGGACAGCCACGCTCGCCTTCCTGTGGCCTCACGTGTAGCAAGAAGGGCCCGTGATGCTGTTCAGCTGTCTGGTGGCTCTGACACAGTGTGTTGCCCTGCGGTAGCTGCAGGCAGGGATGCGAGTGGCCAAAGCCACTCGCCTGCCACAGGGCAGGTATGATTAAAAGAACAGGATGAGATGGTGACTACTGCATTGACCTGGCTGTTGTCAAAGAAAACTGTGTTCATAAGGACACAGCAGGAGTAAGGAAGACTTGGCAGTTATTGTTTGGATGCAGTGTGGGGTGTTCATTGTTTCTTTCCTCCTTGACACTGGATCGTCGGTGTCCTATCTTCTCAGCTTCTGCTCCCCTCTTTTCCAGGGGTGGGTGAATGTTCTGCACAAGGCAAAGTCTTGGGGAGGGTTGATGGGCAAATAGTTTTCCTGTTACAACGGGTTTATTCTAGGAAGTTGAAAAGGTGGACAGTGGCTGTTGCTGTTCAACTCTGTAGTTTAGAACTACCTGGTTTGGTTCCTGATGCAAACAGAAAAGGGAGTTTGGCTTCTGAGAAAAACTAAAGGCAGATTTACCACATATAAGTAAACCAAAATTACAGCAAATAGGAAATATTCCACAATCTGTGACTTCACTGTATCATTTACAATTACTTTGACATGATCGAATTTTTAGTTGATACCTGACTGTTCAGCAAATCATTATTAAAAGGGCAAACCTTGTGTCATTGCTGTGCCACTCAACAGAGAAAACAGGAAATTCTCCTCTGCTCGAAGAGATCCAGTCCTTAACTGCAAAGGAAGGGGCTCCCAGCAGCAATTGTGCTCTTTACAGGAGTAGTTTTGTATTGATAGTTTCATTTCTGTAAACTATATTTTGACTTTTCTGCGGGCACAACTGCAGTTTCTCCTTGGCTGGTGGCAGAGTAGCTAGATGTAAAACCTGGAGTTTACGACCTAACGTGTATGCGTAGTTAGATGTAGATACATCTTGTCTAAATATGTATCTGTATTTCCATCTAGGAATCTCTGCATAGGCATAATAATACATTTTATAAAGCTCATAAAAACTTTGGAGGCATTCACAAAAACTCAATTTTACATATGTTAAACAATCAGCAAGTATCCCCAGTAGTGATTAAAAGAACTGAGAAAAATAATATTCCCATCTTTGTTTCTCTGTGGTCATAAAGATATGAAGATAAAAACCATAATGCCTACCTGTAATCTTAACTATTCAATCTTGTTTGAGGTGTGGCTTACTTGTGAAGTGGCTTTTTTTTGTTGGCTGGAGGTTTATTGTTTTGGTTTTTCCGCTGGAGAACTGCAGAAGCAATTTCCACCACCCAGATGCAGCCAGGCTGTTTGAGTTGGTGGTTTGTTTTTTTTTTCATAAAACAACTTTTTCTTTGACTGTCGGTTAAGAAATACGAGTTTTAAATAGAAGACAATGTAAAAAAACATGAGAACACAAAGTTTAAATAATCTATCTTACAAAGAGGACTTCTCCTTTCTTTTTTTTATGGGTGCTTTCTTGGTGGTTCTCCAGAAACCTTGCCAAAAGTAGATAAAATGAAACAGTGCAGGCTTAGATCCTCTACTTGGGGCAACATCTTTTTTGAGTGCAGGTCTTCCAGGTTACAATTTTACTCCATATTTTTGAGGTGTACAAGGCTTTATTAAAAAAAAATATCTGACAACAACAAAACCCCAAATGAAAAGGCGGCTGTTTTCCACACTTCTCGTTTTCATAATGAGCGTGGATTGCTGAATCCCAGTCCATGGGACTTGACAGCAGAGGGAACCTGTGTTTTATGAGTTAGCGCTCTCTTTCCAGACTTCAGTATTAGATAGGAGTGCCTACGTTAAATATTTTCCTACAGTTCTTTTTCCTTTACTTTTTCCTTTGAATCAACTTTCTGGCTAGTTGGGTTGTTACTGGGAGTCGCTGTTGCTACCATGGGTAGTCTTGAGGTGTTCTTCTTTTCAAGAAAATATTCCGCATATGTGTGTGTTTTACTGAGTACTTTGCCTTTACATTTTGGGAATCTGTGCTGTCCGTCTCTGTGGTTTTTTTCTTTAGTGGTAAGCCTGTGCAATGGAAGTGTGAATTAAAGATAATTGACTTTGGAAACGGCATACTTTTTCCTCTGAGCTGACTTTGCCCTGGCAGTGAGAATATTTAAAATGATGAAAACTCATTTGCTCTTCCTAAGCTTTAGCCAAATGTTTGACTTGTCATAATTTAACTGTGATACAAGGCAAACTGAGGTATTTAATGTCAATGTCAGAAAGAGTTACCAAGTTCCAGTTTCACAAATCCAGTTTTAGTCTTTAAGACCAGGATAAGTCATGTAATCTGAAACAATGAAAACAGAAAAGGAGGAAAGATGTTGAAGCACAGAGGTGTCAATTTATCTTCCACTTTTCACATTCCAAAGAAAATCTTTCTAATCAGAAGGAAATTGTTAAGCTGTTTGCAGTGTAACTTTATAAATATGCTGTGGTGTTGCCCAAAGAGCAGAAATTCAGGACTCTGTTACTGTTGATGCAGAAAATAATGTCCTTAGAGTCAGCTGAACTAAGGGAGTCCCGCTACTGGGTTCATGCAGTAGCATGAAGAAGGTAGAATTGATCAAATAACCTGGCACATCCACAATTAAGTCTCCTTCTTTCCCTTACCATAATGTCACAGGGTACATCAGCAGAGGAACTCAGGTCATAGATAATGAGCATGGTAGGTGGTAGGATGTGCTCTCTAAAGGAGCACAGGGGACGGTAAGCTGCGTAATGAGTATTTTCTTGTCCACAGTAGCCTGCCATTATTGATACCTAAACTGTTCAGGAGAAACCCATCTTGACCAGGAAGCTCGCTTGCTTGCTCTTGCTCTTTCTCACTGAGCTGGGGTTCTTTTGTTTGGTTGGGTTTTTTTGAGGCTTTGCTCAGAATCATGGTAACTTTGTGCTCTTCTCCCTGCGAAAAACAAACTTTTAAAAAAATCAAAATATGAAGGAAAGCTTGGACTAAATCAGAAAACTCACGTTTCCAAAGACAGTGGAAATACCATGTTATGTTTAAAGCTTATGGATTTTGATTTTTTTTTTTTTTTTTTTTTTTTTTTTTTTTCCCCTCCTTTTATCTGTATGTTATGAAATTTTACTTACTGCTCTTTCTGGCGTTGTGTATGCCCTATTCTTGTATTCAGGGGCAGCTTTGTGATTTCCCGTGTCTCCAGATTTTTGCATTGCTTTTTATCTGATCGCCCAGAGGTAGTTGTGCTATCCTGTAAATTTTCCAGGACCCATACTTGGATTGTTACACCGAGGATATTGGATAAACCCCAAATCAGATAGACGTTCCCCAGTGTGTTTAAGGGCTTGTACGCATCACGAACGGGTCTAAAGTGAGACGCTTACAGGTTCGTCCATGTAGTGTTTTATCAGCAACAAGCAATTTGGGTTGCCCAGTGAGCTCCTCACTGCCCGTGTGGTGGTGCAGCGATGCACCTGGCTTCCTCAGGCTCTACTGAGCACACAAACTGTAGCAATCACCGGCACGGGGGGTTGGTTAGTCCGGGTGTTCAATACATGGGCGGCAGCGTACGCCTGCGAAGTGCTACGTGCGCATGTGCTTCATCGTCTGAATTCTGCAGCTCTGTGGAAGCCCACCTGGAGGTGGATCCTAAAGCGTGCCTCGCTGGGGATGTTTAATGTCTCTGTAACTTCCCGTGTAACAAGCACACAAAAAGGCTGCTGAATGTGAAGGTTTTCCTTTCAGTTTCTTCATTTTATGTGTTCTGTAAGGGGAGAGACGGCAGAAGGGAGCAGGGGCTGGTATCGGGAGTTATAAGCGCTTTACCCAATCTGACGATGAATTTGTTTCTGACCTTTTTTGAGAGATTTCATCTCTCTCAGACTCTGTTTCCTAATTGGAATAATTAAGATGCTATCAATGTTCCTAACTTTTAATAAATTGCTTTGAAATCTGGATCCAAGACAGAATGAATAAGAGAGAAGCTTTTTTAAAAAGGTTTGGAGTTTTTTTTCAGTTAATTTGATTGTGGCATAGCAAGGTAGCTAAGAAGTCTTTCAGTAGAAAAATAATAGCTTTGTAACAGTATGTTTTTAAGTTTGTCTATGTCTTAAGGTCAGTGTTCTAATACTTTCTCTATGGAGATAAATAGACACAAAATTGTATGTGTATTACTGTAGCTCTATCAAAATACCTTACAGCAGCAGAACGTCTTCCTTTTAGGGTTCTCGGAGGTCTGTTATAAATAAGCCCAGATATTTTAATTGGTTAGTTGGCTACCTGACACTGACTTCCCTATTTGTGTCTGGGGATTTCTGGATGGAGAAACAAACACACGCATACCTTTGCGTACAGATTGAATTCACGATTTGATGCACTCTGCATGTTTTGCACAGGCTGTCTGCATGGCATGCACCACAAGTTTGATGCCTTCTCGGGCACAGTGTGTTACACGTGCACATTTAGCCATTTTTCAGGATACCTAGTCAGCCCAATTCTATGTATTTGGAGAGTAAGAGGATATTTGAGGTGGGAGATGGAAGACCTGAAGTCATTGTTCCCAAGATGAGACTATAAGACTTAGCTGAGTATCAAAGTTTTGGGCCCATATAAGATCACTGGTTGGGTTGAGTGTAAAACAGAAACTTCTTGATATGGCACTGTGGATTTTTGGCTTCATTTGGTGTAAGGAATGCTTGGAATATGCTTTATTCTCCAGGATTTTCTTATACCTTAAATTTATTTTTTCCCTTTTTCTTTTAATTCCTTAGTCTTGAATCAGCTGTCTTCTGGCTCAAATTCAGCCTATCAGAATGCTTAAACTTAGGCTTAATTTAAGCATCTACTTACCGTTGCAGGACCAACAGTCCCATAATAAAATAACAGTAAGTGATAGAAATAACAAACGTTTTTCAAAATCTAAAAAGTGGGGAAAGATGTAAATACTAAATTGAAATAATAATAAAAATAACCACTAGATGGCACTTGAAAATTGTATATTGAGGTAGTACATCTGCTTTCAAAATTATTACAAATTCTGGTAGATCGAAAAGGATTTTCTGTGGATCTGAGTAGTTCTGAGAGATGGTGCTGTTTCCAAAACCAAAGTTCCTTTAGCTGTATCTCCTCCTTCTGTGATCAAATTAAACCACTGCACTAAGGAATCTAGTCTGCATTAAGAGCGCATTCTTGATGCTTAAAATGGTACCTTTAGAAAGAAGAGAAAAATGTGTGTAACTGATAGATGTGTGCAGAGTTGTTTATTTTCCACTTATTTTTATTTATATCCATTTTTTTTAGCAAAATTCTGCTCTACTGTGGCGTTCTGTGTACCTTCTTGGGTTATGCCTAATTGGAGATACAGGGTATTTTGACAAAGTGTGGCTGCATATTTCTTTTAATATTATTTAAGGTCAACAGCTTCGTAATTAACCCAGGGTCTGATAGGGGAGGGTTCAGGCAGGGAACAGACTCCAAGGGTTCACTTTTAACTAATATTTTGCTTGTCCACTTTATCTCTTGGTAGGGGTAGAGGATGGAAAGAGACTGTGACAATTTGATGCTGCAAAAACTATGGTAGTAGCTAGGAATTTACAATGAAGTCAGTTTTGTGCTATTTCTCTCAGTGATGATTGCAGAAGCCTGTTTTATTTGAAATTTTCATGGAGCACCTTTATTGTTGTTTCTGAGATGCATGAGAGTTACATTACCATGTTTTATGAGCTAATAATATTGAAGAAGAGCAAAGCTGAGTAAATACTGTCTGTAACCATTAATTTGGTTCTTCTTCCATAGGAGCAGTGGGTAGTTGCTGTTTCAAGGGGTTGTTTGGACAACTGTCCTAGCTTATTGTGCTTGAGTTGAAGAGAGTGAAAGTAGACAAACTATAATGCTAGGTTGTGCAAGGGTATTTTATGGCCTATTAAATATGTATTAAGGGACTAATTCTTTCATACTCACACAGCTGTATATGGTTCCCCTGACACTGGTAGTAATTATGACTGAATTTTATTATGAAAGCTTCGTTACGCGCATGGTAAACCTTAGAATGGATTACAGTAGCGATGGACACTGCCACATTGTCCCGGTCTTTCAGAAGACGCTAGGACACAATCAACAAGAGGTGAAAAGGAGAGTGGAACAATTTTCCCATTCAGCAGCGCTCACCCTGCGATGTCTGCTGCGGGAACATCTCCTCTTTTGTGCTGCTCCACGCTGTGCAAAAGCACTTGGCTGTGTTTCTGCCGTGACTGGACGCTGCAGCAATTTGTATGCCTACTCATCAAAGATAAAAATGAAGCTTTGGGAGTGGCGAGTCAAAAAGATTGATTTTGTTTGTTTGGTTGTTTTTTTTTAGTTTTGATTTTTTCCATTCAGAAGGTCTCATCCTCTGAAGGCTGTAAGCAGAACGCCTGGCCGTCCCTCTTGTTCCCATAAAATTTCAGTTTGACGTTGAGTTCTTACCGGATAGGAAGCTGTTGCTGAACTGCAGGTGCCCTCCTGAGAAGGAGCTGAAGGGAGTACCCAGGCGCTGAAATTCATTAAGTGCTTCCTGTAGCCTTACCTGTGAGCTCACTGGCTCTGAAGCTCTTTATGCTGAGATTAACCGTTTAGTGACTTGCAGAAACCTAGAGGGAACCCCTAGTGACCGAGTTAATAAATCACAAAGACTTTAATCTTATGTGATATTAAAATAACGGCAGAATACAGGAATGACAGCTGCCTTTCTAGAAAAGCCTCTCTTTGTGCGGGCTGAGGTAGTCCCGATCACACCGGAGCGCAAAGCAAATTTTTCAGGGTGTGCATGTGAATGCTCTCACAGTTCTGAACCCTTGTTTTCTTTGCTGTCAGGCAATTATTCTCTCTGTCAAAAATTCTCCCCTGCTTTAACTCGCTAGAAGTCTGTGTTTTCTGGATTGTGCTCTTGCTACCGTCTATGGTGCTCTGCAGACAAGGGCTTGTCTCCTGCCTGAGAGATGGTTGCATTTCAGAGTCTCCCTGTGTTCCTGGAGGAAAAGTGCGCCATTGATAAATTGCTCTGGCGTCAGCAGAGCGCTTTTATAGTGCATGTTGTCATTATCCCCCTCTCTGTGGGAGGAAGCATTGCAAAGTAGGTTGGGCTCTGCCTCCTCTGTGTTTTGAATTTCAGGCATTTATTTTTGCTCACCTTCCCAGTTCTGTTGGTTCTCTCTCCTCTTGAGGCAGCAGGCACAGGAGCTGAAAGAAATGTTGCTTCGGAGAAAAAGGATGAGAAAGCTTTTTTGGCTGGGTGGTTAGCATCTCCTTCACCTAGGAGCAGGGCCGGGTTTAGTAGAGCAGGTATCCCAGCGTATCCGTCCTCTGGGTCACTCAGCTCACTGAGGTGTGTGGGAGACCTGGCGCCGCTCCCCAGTGCCCAGGGGATGCACATGGCTGTTGTCACCCTAACAAATGTTTGTCCCCTGCAGCTTGTGACCCAGAAATTTAGAGGAGCAGAGTGCGACACTGGAGTCTCATTAGTGTTTTGGTGAAGTAAGGGTAGCTGTGGCCTGTCGCTCTCTGGGTTTCTTGTTTTGCTGTTTCTGCCTCTGCAGCTGCTGAAGGCCAAAATGAATCCTGCAATAGCAAATGTTCTACTGGAACTGAAATTCAAGGCAAAAAAAAGGCCTGTTTTGGTTAAGGCCTGAGTCTTTGGGCAACTGCTTTTTTTTTTTTTTTTTCAATGACACTGGAAAAAAGCTATGCAATCTTAAAAAAAAAAAAAAATTAATACAAAAGGGCTGTGGCTGGTTACTTCAAACTTCAAAGTGCATCCCCCTGTGGAGGCTCCTGTTTGGAGACAGGAATCCATTTGAACAAAGACGTTGATAATTTACACCTCCAAACCTATTTCTGCAAGGCAAACTCTTACGCGGCGGCAAGCAGCTTCCCCCCTCAGCTGCACCAGCGAGCTGCTTCGCAGAGGCGATTGCCCCCCAAATCGCTTGGGTGGGTTGGCAGGTGTTTTTATTCCCATGGGTGTTTGGTTGGTTGGTTGGTTTTTTTGACGTTTCTTTTCAAAAGGGCAATCCTTAGGCTCGAGCTTCCCCTCCCCCACCCGCCCCGGGGTGCCCGTTTAGCGTTTAGAACCCCCCGGGGCCGGTTTGGAACCAAACACCCTCCAACCCCTTCACCGACTGCGCCCGGGCTCGGCGACCGCTCCGCGTCCCTTCTCCTCTCCCCCAGCCCGCAGCTGCCGGGGAAAGCGGCTCCCAGAAAGCCTCCAGCACCTCCTCGGTTTTTCCTCCGGGCCAAGGGCTCCGGCCAGGACATCGCCCGAGGCCGGCATGGCTTCTCCTCGCCCCCTCCCCTCCAGCAGCAGGTACTCGCTGCCCTTTCCCTTCTTCCCCAAACCACTGCCTCCGGGGGTTTGATGCGGCTGGGAGAGCTGGCAGGTTGAGTACAGCGGCCCTAAAACAGCCAACGTGCCCGGCCCCTCGCCCGCAGGTGCGGTGGGGTGCGGTGCCTGGCCGGCCGGTGGGACCGGTCCCGTCCCAGCAGCTGCCCCGGCCGCTGGGCACCCACCCCCCTACCCCCTCGCTGTGTCCCGCAGCCCCGCCAGCCCCGCACCTCCCTGGCCGCCTGGCCGTGGCACGACTGCTGGGTCCGGCACCCCGGGCGCTCCTTTTCATCCCCCGTTTATCCTGCACGGGTACCCCTGCCGTGGTGCAGTTACCGGCCATTTTGTCACAGCCCCGGTGCGGGTCACTGTTGACACTGAGTCAGCGTGCTCCCAAATTGCTGTGCCCTTGGGGCAGGCGTGTTTCCCTGGTGTCGGGTTTGTGGGTGCGCCTTGTTTTCGAGTGGCGCGGGGGTTTGTGTTTTGGTGTGGAAGCGGTGTGTTTCTGCCAAATAGAAGCTGCGTGGCCCGGACAGAGCAAGTGTTTCTGATGGGTTTGGTGGCTTGTCATTTCATCCACGAGATTTTCATTGACAGCTTGGTCCAAAATACAGCCCAACCTGTTGCACCCAGCCTCTGCAAGTCTGTTTCAACAGTGTTTATTATTAAAAAAGAAATAATTAGTAATTAGTACTTGAAGTCCTGACTTTTCCCAGAGATTAGCTTTATTTAGGATAAAGCATAGCAAAAAATAAAAGCTTAACCATTTCCTAAACCATTTCTGGCTTTATAAAGGTTGTTTTTTGTAGCTGATTCCCACAAGCCTGGTACCCAGTTGGTACCTTCCAGCACGGCTAAGTTTTCAGATAAATGTGCTTATTTGGTTTTACTTCATAAGTGGCTGTTAGCTGGCATTCAGACTGGGGAAAAGCATCCCGGGGGGAGGGGGGACGGGACACCACAAAATAAGGAAAGATTCTTGAGAGCTGAGGGAGTTGTAATTTTTCTAAAGATTGTCCAAACTCTCATCCAACCATCCTACTTGCATTCTGTGTGGTTTTGAGTACATTTTAAAATACTGTGTGTTTTAGTTACACGTTTGAAATGTCACGCATCACCTAGTTTTCATAATTGGATTAATTTTTTTATGTTCAGCTTATGGGGTGAGGGGAACAACTCACGACAGCTTGGGCAGTTTGTTCAGCAGTGCCACTTCCCTGCTCAGCGCAGCCCGGGGGGGTCCCAGGGCGCTGGGTCACCCCCTCCCACCGCCGGCAGACAGTTCCCTTCTGCAGCTCCCGCGCCGCTGCCTGCGTGAGAGTGTGCTCCAGGGCTTGGCCTCCACTTTCCTTCCTGTCAGCAGAGGCCACCTGCTTGTGCTCTGCATTATGGATGTGGAAAATAGATTATTTGCTGATGTCTTCTATGTATTCAAAGCCTTTTATTTTGTCATTGTCAAGCTAAATGTTGCTAATTTTCACAGAACTTTGCCTTTATTTTTCTTTGTCCTTTTTCTTCATTCTTTTTCTTTTCTTTGCCCTTTTTTTCACCTGTTTTTCTTCCCCCATCTTTCCCTGTCTTTTTATTGTTTACTGATTGCTCTCTTTTACCTTTTTTTTTTTTTTTTTTTTTTTTTTTTTTTTTTTTGAGTATATTTTCCAGACTACAACTACCAAGTTATAGTAACAAGTAGATTGCCCTTCTGACAACAAGTGCTTGCTGGCAGCCCAACCATGACAGACTCTTGAACTTGGTTTTCCAGTAGCTGATGTAGCACTCCCAAGTTTGGGTTACATACTGAATTTCAGACTGAGTGTAGCTTGAAATACTCACTTGACTGAGTAAACTCCAGTCACCTGTATTTGTTCTCTGGAGGGGCATAAAGAAAACCGAGTAGTTGAGATCTACACTAAGTTTTGTCTCTTTCATTTCCTAATCAGTTTACTTGTGCATTGTAGCAATAGGATCCAGTGTCTAAGTGTGTCTTTTGAGGGCAATTTTGTAGCAGGCGGGGTTTGCCTGTCTTTCACTTATTTTAATGAGAACATTTCTAAAGGCTGAAGAACTCCCTACAAAGTAAAATATTATTTTATTATAGTGCTTCATCCTGTCTTCTATAAATGAAGATCAAAAAAGATAACAAAGAAAAACAAATGAGAAATTGTTACTTAAAATCAACCATCATTAAAGGACTTTGCAGTAGATTAAATATCTCCTCATGATTTTTCAAGGTTTTTTTCTTATATTATGCTTAAGTCTTATGGAAAGTTTCGTGTTAATTTAGTGTCTTTTAAAACACAGTTGCCTGAAAGGGTGACACAAGCACATCTGTGCAGAGTATTCCTTGCACAGAATAGACAATTTTTTTTCTATTTATTGAATGCTTGAGGTTTTCTTGTTCAGTGTGAGGTTTTCTTGTGCCATCCTGTACACTTGCTTTTTGTGTCATTTCCATTTTGAAAGCACTTGGAGAGAGCTAGCGCTTGAAATGTCCTTACAACCGTTCTGACCGATAGCTCTGAAGAATTAACTGTGACAGTATTAACCAAAAGCAAAACTAAATGATATGCACATAAAAAAAGGCAAGTGAACACTAGTAACAATTTTTTCTTCCCCTCTCCCTTTTTTTTCTTTTAATTGAAGCATCTTAATGTGATGCTAATGGTGAGTACCATTGTTCAACATAAAGTGCTTTTCCTACTAGACAAAACCTGGTTGATTTTTTTGCATTAAAAAACCCCAAAGAATATTTTACTTTTTGTAGATGTGTGTATGAGCAGAGGAAGAGCAGAGCTGCAATTTAAAATCTATTGACTTTTACTATATGTTGCTTTTATTCCTCTTTGGCAGACATGAAAGATTAATTAAAAAAAAAACAACCCACAATTCATAAAAGTGCTGTTGACATTCTTTCGGTGATCTTGGGGTTTAATGTTATGTGTTAGAGAACAAAGAAAGCAAGCAACTCAGATCTGAGTTTAAGAGAATAAGGAATAGTTTAAAATAATTTATGAAGATGGAAGAGCATGTTATTAAAAATTAACTAAGACTTGTTGCTGTGTTGCTAAGCATTTTGTATGGTGACAGTTTATCCCAAACCTCTGTTAGCAAATGGGACTCCATTGAGTATCAGCATGTCCTCCATTAAATCATCACATCTTTGAAAGTTAGAAAGATCATTAATGGCTTTCCACTGTGAAACAATAAAGAATATATTCACTGACTGGTCAGTGATTAGTATCAAGTACTTTTTGTCTTTCATTATAGAAATATTCCAGATTGAAAATGTTTACTTTTTTAAAAAAAAAAAAAAAGCTTTTGTATTAGAATCATAAAATGGTTAGAGTTGGAAGGGACCTTCAAAGGTCATCTAGTCCAACCCCCCTGCAAGGAGCAGGGACATCCCTGACTAGATCAGGTTGCTCAGAGCCCCATCCAGCCTGGCCTTGAACGTTTCCAGGGATGGGGCATCCACCACCTCTCTGGGCAACCTGTGCCAGTGTTCCACCACCCTCAGTGTAAAAACTTTTGTCCTAATATCTAACCTAAATCTACCTCCCTCTATTTTAAAACCATTACCCCTTGTCTTATCACAACAGGCCCTAATGAACAGCCTCTGCCCATCTTTCCTGTAGGCCCCCTTCAGGTACTGGAAGGCCTCTATCAGGTCTCCCCTGAGCCTCCTCTTCTCCAGGCTGAACAGCCCCAACTCTCTCAGCCTGTCCTCATAGGAGAGGTGCTCCAGCCCTCTGATCATCTTCGTGGCCCTCCTCTGGACCCTCTCCAACTGGTCCATGTCCTTCTTATGTTGGGGGCTCCAGAACTGGACACAGTACTCCAGGTGGGGTCTCACCAGGGCAGAGCAGAGGGGGAGAATCACCTCCCTCGACCTGCTGGCCACGCTCCTCTTGATGCAGCCCAGAATGCGGTTGGCCTTCTGGGCCGCAAGTGTCCATTGCCCACTCATGTTGAGCTTCTCGTCCACCAGCACTCCCAAGTCCTTCTCCTCAGGGCTGCTCTCAATCCATTCTCCGCCCAGCCTGTACTTGTGCCTGGGATTGCCATGACCCAGCTGCAGGACCTTGCACTTGGCCTGGTTGAACTTCATGAGGTTGGCACGGGCCCACCTCTGCTGCCTGTCAAGGTCCCTCTGGACGGTGTCCCTCCCTTCCAGCATGTCGACGGCACCACACAGCTTGGTGTCATCAGTGAACTTGCTGAGGGTGCACTCTATCCCACTGTCCATGTTGTCGACAAAGATGTTGAACAGGGCCGGGCCCAACACGGACCCCTGAGGGATGCCACTCATGACCCGCCTCCCCTTGGTAATCAAGCCGTTAACCACCACTCTCTGAATGCGGCCATCCAGCCAACTCCTTATCCACCGAGTGGTCCGTCCATCAAACCCGTGCCTCTCTAGTTTAGAGAGAAGGATGTTGTGTGGGACAGTGTCAAAAGCTTTGCACAAGTCCAGGTAGATGATATCCGTTGCCTGTCCCTTGTCCACCGATGCTGTCACCCCGTCATAGAAGGCCACCAAATTGGTCAGGCACGATCTGCCCTTGGTG